>JAKSZT010000049.1:635164-714603 GCA_026826555.1 Tolypeutes matacus | reverse complement strand
GGCTGGAGCAGGGAGGCCCCTCTGAGCTGGGCTGTGCTGTGGAGACCTGTCCACCGAGCACCTGGCTGGAGCAGGGAGGCCCCTCTGGGCTGTGCTGTGCTGTGGAGACCTGTCCACGGAGCACCTGGCTGGAGCAGGGGGGCCCCTCTGAGCTGGGCTGTGCTGTGGAGACCCGTCCACCGAGCACCTGGCTGGAGCAGGGGATCTCATTCTCACTCCCCTGGGAGGGAGAGCTCTGCAGCCTCCTGCCTGTTCCAAGGAACGATCTCGTGGCCTGAGAGAAAGAGAGTCATCACGAACAGCTGCCTCCACACCGCCTGGGGCTTGGAAGGGAGGCTGCCCACAGGATGCTGCTTTGATTGCCAGACTCTGAGAGTGGCCTCCTGTGCCAGGGCCGCTAAAACCAGTCGATGTTTCCATCAGCCGGACAGTTATCACAGGAACTATGTGTAACACTTTTTTGTGCCTGATTGAATGTCAAAGGCCCCTTCCTTCACACCTGAGAAAGCACAATTGAAACTAGTCCTGCTGAGAGGTGCCTATTAACCCTGTTAATGAGCTAATATGATTCTTGTCACTTGCAGACCACACGGAACATAGCTTTGGGCTCACATTTCAGCAAATACTCCCACATGAAGTTCGTGCTAGAGAAGAAACCCTTCCTGGCTGCTGCCCTGAAGCAGCTCTGTAGCAGATGCCCACTTTGCTGCGTCTACCCTTGCAGCCTCTTCATAAAAGCAAATTCTTTTTACCTTCGAGACTGAGCTCTTGTGACTTTGCACTTCCCTGGACATGGCAGGGCATGGATACCTCCTCTTATGGAGCCCTCTCATCTCGCTGTCTCCTCCAGAGTACTTCTCTTAGGCAGAAACCAATTTCCACCTTTATGCTCCATTATTTATTTAACCTTCATTAAACTGACGTTCAGGTAAGGTCAGGACAGTGTTGACGCTGTTGGAGTTCACTGAGACGTTAGGCGCCCATGACGGCGTGAGAGCGTTACCAAGCAACGAGGTGGGTTCGCTGCCTGATGCACATAGACCTTAATGCTTTGACACCAGGGTTTCAAAGAGTTTTATTATTTGGCAGCCAAATAAGAAGACAGGAGCGCCTGCTCAGATCTGTCTCCCCGAGTTATGCAAGTTAGGGCTATTTACATGATTACGGATGGGACCTGCTTAGGGAAATGGGGTAGGGTGGAGTGAGATGGTGCAGGCCGGGAAGCTGGGCTGAGCAGGGCATGCATACTTGCAAGTCATGCTTATTCATGCATTGCATGCTCAAAACTGTTGGCTTAGTATGTTGGCTGGGCATGATTGTTAATATTATAATTAAGTGTAAGTAACTTTAGGTCAGAGTTTTGTTACTTGATGCATGTGCAGGTGGGGTAGCTAAAATGTTTCTATTTTGTCCAATTAGAACCAGCCAATAAAGTGGGGAAAAACTCAAGAATTAAGCTTTTAGTGAAGCAAGTTATTCCTTAATAGTGATGAATTAGACTTTTGCAAGTAAGTGAGTACCATAAGGATAGGGAGGGGTTTGTGGAGATAGACTGCCTGGGGCTGGTTTCATGGAGGGGGTGGAAAATAAACTCGAGTAAGAGGGCAGCTTAGGCCAGCACACCAGCTCCCTGCCTTCACTCAGATAAGGTAGCAAAATCACATTGTAGAGGCATGCAGCAGCTACCTCCTGAAGGATGACTTGTCCAAGTGTAGACATGGAAAGAAAATTATGGAGCCCTGGTTGTCAGTCTGCGGCACAGGTATTTGTTTATTTAATCAACAAATATTTATTGAGTGAGGAATGGCCACTAATGCAAACTACCATAGAAAGAGGTCTTTCCCTCTGACTTCATTGTGTATGAAGAGTCTGAAGCAGCCAAGGACAAGTTAAGCAGTTCTAAAAGAACTTCATTTGTTTTCTAAATGCTTTAGCTATTGTATTTTTACATCTATTTTTGACCATTGGAAGCAGTGAAATATGCATGATTCTTATTTATTCATTTACTTACTTTTCGCCTACTTCACCCCAGCCTTAGGTTGGTGCCAGCCATCCCTATTCCCCTATACAGGGGAGGAAGCTGAGGGCCAGATGTTAAGCTACGTGCCTGAGGTCACAAGGCTGTAAAGGGTGGGGCAGGGGTGACCCTCTTCAGCCAGGCCCCCTGGACGACTCTGCGGCCAGCTGCTTTCATCGCCCTCTGTCTCCCCTAAGTCTAGCAGCACCTGGCAGACTGGGGCTGTTTTCCTCACCTCCCTATTTCCCAAGTCAGCCTAGATGCCTGGCACCTGCTGTCTGTGGGGATTGAGCTTTTGTGTTGTTTCCTTCTCCTTCATTTTTCACAACTTTTTAATGGAAAGTGTATCACACTTGTCAGTCATGTTGGACAATACAGAGGGTATAAAGGTATCTGTCCCATTCCAGACCCCTGACCCAGTTTGCCTCTTAAGAGGCAACCCCTTTCATTTCGTCAGCATCCTTCCAACTCTATTCATATGCAAACATCAATAAATGTGCCCCTAACTCTTTCCTTAAAAGCACTTTTGGAAATACACCCTTCCCTGTTGTCCTCCTTTTTTTAAAAGTAGTAATATGTTTTGGAGATCGTTTGACATCAGTGTATAGATTTACCTCATTCATTTTCATTGTTATATTTTAAGAGGTGGATGAATTTCATGCTTTAGTCAATTACACTACCCTTCTTTTCATAAAAGTTAGGGAAAGTCTATGCCCAAAAAGAAAGGATTAATGAAATATATAACAACCAACACTAGAATTTGGGGTGTGGTCACCAGCCATAGATTTTTGGATAAAGAAAGTAAAATATATACCCTGGTATAATTTAAAGCTTTAATTAACTTTAAGATCTTTAATTAATTAATATATTCAATTTAACAAACATTTTGAACACATGTGGGCAACGAACTCTAGGGAATACCAAAATGAATAATATCCATTCTCGCTTTATCACCGAATCACAAATACCCTACCGTAACAGAAGGTAGGATATAGCAAGTGCCCAAATGATGTAAAAAACAGAAAGCTCTGGAAACACGGGGGAAAGAAAGTGCATTGTCCCCCAAGGGAGTCAGGGAGCTGGTTGTGGAGGAGAAGCAGTTCGGAGGAGCTCTGAAAGGCGGGAACAGTTTCCTGAGAGGGAGGAAGTGCCGTCCAGGCAGTCTGATTCCTGAGTGGAGACCCGCTGAGAACCAGGAAAGCCCACTGTCCCCCCTCAAGTGTGTGAAGACGTTGACTGTCACACACCAGGGAGGCGCGGCGGCCAGAGCGGGGCCTTACGACCAGCATCTGGCAGCCGAGGAGGCAGTGGAAGGGACAAGACAGGACCAGAGGCTACGAGACGCACTAAGGAAAAAGGCAGGTGGGAACAAGACCAAGGCCAACGGAGAAGAAAGGAAGGCGTGGGGGACTCTGGGACTAAGCAGCAAGCCCTGGGAGAGCGGGGCGCACATGGTGCCGAGGGCAGCTGTGGGAAGGGACGCGCCCTCGCCTCCCAGGCGCTTACAGTGGAGGGAGGCACTGAGACAGGTGAACACCTGGCGATGACACCGTACAATGAGAATAGTAAATATAAATGTGAAGGAGTGTTCCTGGAGTGGGGAGAGCACATGGAACTTCCAGAGGGGGAAAGGAAGTCTGGTTCCAGGACCTGCAAAGAGGCCAGCCTGGCTGGAGCTGGAGCGTAAAGCGGGAGTGGGGAGCGGGGAGCGGGGAGCGGGGAGCGGGTGGGGGGAGACACAGGCTGCACACAGAGGGGGCGAGATAAGGTGGACCGAGTAAGCCACCTTGGTGTCTACTCAATGCTGAGGCCGATGGGGCGAACAGGGCTGTGGCACTGCCAAGGGCCGCTTAGAGGATGTGGGTGGGTAGCATTAGCAAAAGGGAAAAGACTAAGAGATGAGGGGGTCAGTGGAGGAAAGTCAGCTGAGAAAATTACAAAACCCCAGAGGGCTTAGCAATTAGGAACACAGCATATCTGAGAGAGCAGTTTCCGTGAAATGTTGGGGCAGAAGCCAGTTACCAGGTGTTGAGAAGAGAGGGGAAGGTAGTCAGTTTCAAATGCCACATCATTTGTAAGAAGTTAGGGAGAAAAAGGGGAAAAGGATGATTAGAGAGCTGCAGCTGGAGTGGCAGGGCCAAGGAAAAGAGCTTAGCTTTGTTCATGGATGGAGAGGCACGGCACTTTAAACACAAGAACGGAAGGAGCCCAGGAAGAGATTGGAAATGCAGAGTGGCATCTTCCTTTGAGAAAAAAAGGAAAGTGTGAAAAATGAATGAAGTTACTCATAAGCCATATTTATTCAGATCCTATGGCGTGATTGATTGGAACACATATCCCAATTTTAGATATTCTATGCTAAGTATGAAATGATGTGTCTGAGAGTTACTGAAATATGGTAGTTTAGGATGGTGAGGTTGGGAGTTGAAGGCGTTCAACATCAGATGGCCTAATGTCCTCTGTAAGAAAGGACACCATGTTTTCAGCTGAGAATGGGATGACCTTCAGATAGGATGAAGAAAGCAAGAAGTGTTCAGAAAAGCCATGGATAGAGACAATAAGGAATAAGAGGGGAAAACTCCCACTTGAAACTTTCTTCTCTCCAATCTGAGGCACTGCTTTCTGCACAGGCAGGCAAGCTGGAAATCTGGGCCATTTCTCACTCTCCCCTTTCTCTCACCCCCACACCAACAGAAAATTAGGTTCTACTAATTGCATGTACCAAATAGTTGTCCATCCAGTCTCTAGTTTCTTCCCCACTGCAATCGCTTTAGTTCAGGTGCGCATCACTCTCGGTCTAACGTACTGCCATAAGCTTTCAGGCTGACCTGTCTCCAAGATGGCCTCCAGTGACCCCCAGTCCCAAGTCCTGTCAGACTTGGTCTATGGGGCCAACGTGTCTTCTGAGACCTGGCCATAAAAGACACTCTGTGGTATCACTCACACTAGGACTTCATTTCACAAGCACTCTTTGGGAGCTCTGGAGAGGCCTATGGGGCAAGGAACTGAAATCCCTGCCAAAAGCCCATTCAGCTTGCAGGTACATCCCTCATTCTTGGTCAAGCCTTCTTATGACTGTAGCCCCAGTCATAAGATCTCATGAGAGAACGTGAGCTAGCCCGCCCAGCTAAGCTGCCTCCAGATTCCTGGCTCACAAAACTATGAGATAATGTTTCTAGTTTTAGGTTACTACATTTGGGGGTAATTTGTTACAAAGCAATACAAACTAATACACCTCCTAAATTATCTTCCTGTTGTACACGGCCCCAATACATCACTATTATAAGATGCATCATGTTGTGATTTATTGTTCAACGGCCATCTTCCCTTCTAAGCCTTTGATCCTGGGAGATCAGAGTGTCTACGATCTTAGAAAAGTTACTTTATCTTTTTAGTTTTTTCGTTAGTAAAATAAATTTTGTCGTGAAGTCTAAATGCATGGAAAGTACACAGAATATTGCTGAGCACTAAATAAACAGTCAATAAATGTTAGAAATTATTGCTATCATCATCTTCTTCTTCAGAGATACATGACACATTTTTATTGAATGAATTGGATGACTACCTCTTGCTAGCTTTGCTTTCTAAATTCCTTTTCACTTAGAACAGTTATCTTACCAAAGTACAAAACTCCTCATTCATTCTTTTGTTTAAATCTCAGTATGAAGCCATTTAAACTCCACATAGATGTTATTTCTCACCAATCTATCTCTTTCAGAATTTAAAAATTTTTATCATTGCAATTATTTTCTCTTTCCTCCATCTTAGATTTATCTAAAGGAGAAAGAGATTGTAATGTGATTAGTGTCAAAAGAGGGAAATGAGATTGAGAATTAGTCTTTAATAATTCAAGGAAATTGAGGTTGTTGCTTGTGTTGGGATAAAATGAACTTTAAAAATCCAGTGGTCTAGTTCCTGATCTTAAGGGGATATAATATTTGCTGTGGACTTTTCATGAATTCCCTTTATCATGTTGAGAAAGCTCCCTTCTATTCCTAGTTTTCTCAGTGTTTTTATCATGAATGGTTGCCTTTTCTCCATTAGTTGAGATGATCATGTGGTTTTTTTCCTTCATTCTATTAATATAGTATATTGCACTGATTTTCTTATGTTGAGCCATACTTGCATTCCTGGAATAAATCTCACTTGGTTGTGGTGTGTGATCCTTTTAATACACTATTGGATTCAGTTTGCCAGTATTGTGTTAAGGATTTTTGCATCTATACTCATCTAAACTCATAAGGGCTATTCGTCTGTACTTTCCTTGTCTCGTGTTATTGTTATTTGGCTTTGGTATCAGGGGAATGCTGGCCTCATAGCATAAGTTAGGAAGTAATACCTTCTCTTATATTTTTGGAAGAGTTTGAGAAGGATTGCTGTTAAATCTTCTATAAATATTTCATGGATTTCATCAGTGAAACCACCTGGTCCTGGATGTTTCTTTATTGGGAGGTTTTTGATTATTGATGCAATCTCTTTATTTTTTTTATAGGTCTGTTGAGATTTTCTATTTTTTCTTGTATTGGATTAGGTAATTTGTATGTTTCTAAGAATTTGTCCATTTCATATAAGTTTTCTGAAAGCTTTCTCCCTAAGATCAGGAGCAAGTCAAAAGGCGTCCGTGTCACCACTGTTATTCAACATTGTGCTGGAAGTTCTAGCCAGAGAAATCAGGCAAGAGAAAGAAATAAAAGGCATCCAAATTAGTAAGGAAGAAATCAAATCATCCCTATTTGCATATGATACTGTCCTATATAGAGAAAAACCCAAAGAATCCACTAGAAAGTTACTAGAACTAATAAACAAATTTAGCAAAGTTGCAGGATACAAGATAAACACAGAATTCAGTCAGGTATCTATACACCAGTAGTGAACAATCCAAAAAAGAACTCAAGAAAACAATACCTAAAAGAATAAAATACCTAGGAATAAACTTAACCAAGGAGATGAAAGACTTGTACACTGAAAACTGCCAAAAATTGGTGAAAGGAATTAAAGAAAACCTAAATAAATGGAAAGACATCTTATGTTCTTGGATTGGAAGACTTCCATTGTTAAGCTGTCAATTCTGCCTAAAGCAATCCTTAAACTCAGTGCATTCCCTAAAAAATTCCAGCAATCTTTCTGTAGAAATGGAAAAGCTGATCCTCAAATTCATATGGAATTGCCAGGGGCTTCAAATAGCCAAAATAATCTTTAAAACAAAGTTGGAAGTCTCACGCTTTCTGATTTTAAACCTTACTCTGTGGTGCTGACATAATGATAGACATATAAACCAATGAAATAGAATTGAGAGTCAAGAAATAAATCCATATATCTACAGCCAGTTGATTTTCAACAAAAGTGTCAAGTTCATTCAAGGGGGAAAGAACAGTCTCTTCAACAAATGGTCTTGGGACAACTGGAAATCCACATGCAAAAGAATGAATGTGGACACCTACCTCTCACCATATGTGAAAAGTAATTCAAAATGGATCCAAGGCCTAACTATAGGAGCTAACACTATAACACTCTTACAAGGAAACATAGGAAAATATCTTCAGGACTTTGTAGGAGGCAACGGATTTTTAGAATTTTTACCAAAACCCCAAGCAACAAAAGAAAAATTAGATAAGTGGGACTTTATCAAAATTTATAACTTTTGTCTGCAAAGAACACTATCAAGAAAGTGAAAAAAAGCAACCTACAGAATGGGAGAAAATATTTGGAAACCATATGTAAGGGTTTAATATACAGACTATTTAAAGAACTCCTACAATTCAACATCAATGGGACAAACAAACCAATTAAAAAATGGGCCAAGGATTTGAATAGACATTTCTCCAAAGATGATATTCAAATGGCCAATAAGTATAAGAAAATATGCTCAACATCATTAGCCATTAGAGAAATGAAAATTAAAACAATGGGATACCACTTAACACTCTCTAGAATGACTATTATTTTTTAAGAAACTGAAAATAACAAGTGTTGGTGAGGATGTGAAGAAACAGGAATGCTCATACATTGTTGGTAGGAATGTAAAATGATGCAGCCACTGTGAAAAACAGTTTGGCTGTTCCTCAGAAAATTAAATACAAAATTACCATATGACCTGGCAATCCCACTTCTAGGTATACACCTAAAAGAATTGAAAGCAGGGATTTGGACAGATATTCTTAAACCAATGGGCATGACAGCATTATTCATAATAAAAATATGGAAGCAACCCAAGTGTCCAACAGAAGAATGGATAAACAAAATGTGGAGTATCAGTACAATGGAATATTATTCAGCTGTAAGCAGTGAAGGGCTAGTACATGCTACAACATGGATGAACCTTGAATATATCATGTTGAGTAAAATAAGCCAGACACAAAAGGACAAATATTGTATGATTTATCTTATATGAAATATTTCCTCATCTGTCCCTTCTATTTAAACCTATACTTGGTGCTGGAGTTTATAGGTGTACATCCAAGAGACTCGAGTCTGGGCTGTCCATGTGCCAGCTGGGCCCGGAACCTCCGCGGAGTTGCAACACAGCGGAGTCTCCAGCTCATTGGTCTCACCCAGGACAACTAACAAGGAGGTGAGGATGGACACCCCCACACCAAGGAACCGAGAGAGCCGGCAACTGCAACAAGAGAGTCCATCCTGCTGTATGGGATCGAAGCCCCCTCTCAATTAGAGGCGGAGTGGACATCACCATCCCAGAATCCTCTGGATGGGGAATGAGCTATGGACTAGAGTGGACTTCCTGGTGTTCTACTATAGACATATTGTGATTCTAGCAGTGGAAGGAATTACAGCATTGACGTGGAGGCAGTGGCCACTGGAGGCTCTGGGGGCAGGGGGAGGGAAAAGCAGTTGTAATACCGGGGCTTTTTCGGGACTTGGGAATCGTCCTGAGTGACACTGCAATGACAGGTATAGGCCATTTTATATCATCACATAACATGCAGAACTGTGTGGGAGAGAGTGTGGTCTATAATGTGAACTATGGCCCATGCTTAATGGCAAAGCACCAGGATGCGTTTATCAATTGCAATGAATGTGCCACACTAATGAAGGATGGTGTGGGAGGGGTGGGGAGCGGGGCATATGGGAGTGGGGAGTGGGGCATATTTTTTGTGTTACATTTATGTAATCTAAGTATCTTTTAAAAAATAAATAAATAAAAATAATAAAAAAAGAATAAATAAATTCATAGAGACAGAAAGCAGAGTAGTGGTTACCAGGGGTCAGTCGGGGGAGGAGGGAATGCGGAGCTATTATGAAATGAGTTTGACTTTTGGTTTAGGATGATGAAAAGAGTCTGGAAATAGTGGCGAAAAGCACACAGTATTGTCAATGAATTTAATGTAAAAACCTGTCCACTTAAAATGGTTATAATGAATTTATGTTTTGTATATTTTGCCACAATTAAAAATAAGTTAGTTTTCAAAAATCCAATGTCTACATCTCCTCTGCTCATTGTGGTAGCCACTAGCCACATGTGGCTTACAAATTTGAATTTAAATTAAAAAATTAAAATTCAGTTCCTCAGTTGTACTAGCCACATCTTAATTGCTCAGGATCCGCTTAGGGCTGGCGTTAGAACGGGCCAGTCCCAGAGCTCAGCTGGACACAGCAGCTCTGTGGGAGGATTGATGTTGGATCTTTCCAGGAGGAAGTTTCTCCCTTTCTCCCTCCTGACTTATAATCTTGCTTTTAAACTATTTTCAGCCATTTTAATTGTGAAATATATCGTGCATGAAAAATACTTTAACAATATACACGTATGGTTTGAGTATTAATAAAAGGAGTGCCTGACACCCGGCTTAAGAGATACAATATTGCCAATACCTTTGGAACATCGTGTGTACCTCCCTAATCACATTCCCTTTCTTTCCCCTCACAGTTAACCATTATTATATGTTTTCCTTTATAATTTACTTCCTATGTGTATAACTCTAAACAAAATATTTTACTAATTTTACCTGTTTCTGAGCTCTGATAAATGTATATAATTCTACGAATTTCCCTTTTTCTTAACATAAGATTCACACATGCTGATGTTTATGAATTGGTGAATTTTGGTTGCTGTAATTTTGTTTGGAATCTTTACATCTATTTTTTTATGAATGAGATTGGCCTGAGTTTTCTGTTTGTTTGTTTTGTTTTGTTTTTGCATGCTACCCAGCGTTTAGCTGGGCATCGTGGTTATTCTAGTTCCATTAAGACGCTTCGGCAGATCTTCTGAGCCTTTTATGTGTCAAGTATTGTTCTGGTATTTTGAAGAAATCAGCGAACAAAACAGGTATGATCCCTGCCCTTGTGGGCCTCACATTTCCCCATAGCATGGCAGATAATAACAACAAATGTAATAGATGATTATATTATATAACATATTAGAAGAGGACACATGCTATGGGAAGAATAGACCATGGAAAACCTATCAAGGGTGCAAGGCAGATGCAGTGTCATTGAGAAGGTGACATGGGGGAAAACCTTAAAGAGGGAGAGGCAGCAAGCCTATGGGCGTCTGGAAGACAAGCATTCTACATAGATGAGAATTTCCTGAGAGGTCCTCAGGTGGCAAGGTCCATGATGTGTTTCAGAAATGCCAATGAGGTCAGGGCACTGGAGGGGGAAGTGAGGGAAAGAGCAGTAAGACATGAGTTCAGAGAAGCAGTGCAGTTGGGTCATATGGGAGCTTGTGGGCCACTGAGAGAACAGGATTCTCAGAGGTACAGAACTCTGAGGAAAATAAGGAGCAACCAAAGGTTGGAGCAGAGAAACGATGTGTTTGGATTTCTTTTTATAAAATTTTACTAGAGAAGTTGTGGCTTTACAGGACAATCATGCATAAAATACAGGATTCCCATATATCACCACAGCACCAAAGCCTAGCATTGGTGTGGGACATTTGTTACAATTGATGATAGCATATGTTTCTAATTGTACTGTTTACTATAGTCCACAAGGTCCTGAAGTTTCCCTATGTTCCAGGAACTTTATAGTTCTGTCTCTTACATTTCTGTCTCTTGCATTTAGGTCTTTGATCCATTTTGCATTGATTTTTGTATATGATGTGGGGTAGGGGTCCTCCTTATTTATTTATTGCAAATTGAGATCCAGTTTTCCCAGCACCATTTGTTGAAGAGGCTATTCTTTCCCAATTGAGTCATCTTCGCCACCTTGTCAAAAATTGGTCATAAATGTGAGCTCTCAATTCTATCCCATTTCTACATGTCTTTCCTTGTGCCAGTACCATGTTGTTTTGATTACTGTGGCTTTGTAATAAGTTTTAAGATTAGGAAGTGAGTCCTCCAACTCATTCTTCCTCTTTAAGAGGGCTTTAGCTATTCAATGCCTCTTACCCTTCCATATAAATTTGATGATTGGCTTTTCCAATTCCGCAAGAAGGGTGGGACTTTAATTGGGATTGGGTTGAACCTGTAAATTGCTTTGGGGAGGATTGTCATCTTAATGATAGTCTTCCAATCCATGAACATGGACTGTCCTTCCATCTATTTAGGTCTTCTTCGATTTCTTTTAGCAAGATTTTATAGTTTTCTTTGTACAAATCCTTTACATTCTTGGTTAGATTTATTCCTAGATATTTTATTCTTTTAGTTGCTATTGTGAATGGAATTTTTTTCTTTATTTCTTGTTCTGATTGTTCATTGCTTGTGTATACAAACCCTACTGATTTTTGAGTGTTGATCTTATATCCCATCATTTTGCTGAATTATTAGGTCCAGTAGCTTTGTTATGGATTTTTCTGTATAAAGGACCATGCTATTTGCAAATAGGGAAAGTTTTCCAACTTGGATGCCCTTTATTTCTATTTCTTACCTAATTGCTCTGTGTAGAACTTCCAGTACCGTGTTGAACAACAGTAGTGACCTTGAGCATCCTTGTCTTGATCCTGATTTTAGAGGAAAAGCTTTCAGTCTTTTAACATTAAGTAAAATGTTAGCTGTGGGCCTTTCGTGTATGCCCTTTATCATGTTGAGGAAGTTTTATTTTTTTTTAATGAATCAATTTTATTGATACATATTCATAAAGAATAAATCCATCTAAAGTGTACAATCAACAGTATTTGGTACAATCACACAGTTGTGCATTCATCTCTTTAATCATTATTAGAGCATTTTCATAATAATAATAAAATATAACAATAATAATAATAAAAACAAAAAACAGACCAAACAAACAACAAAAAAGCTCATCATTCCCAAGCTCTCTATGCTTCCCTTGCCATACATACATATCTGCTACTGTGTCCCTCTCTCTAGTTTATTTGTATTTATATTTTGTAAAAATAGTCTTAGATATGCAATATTATCCATACTTGTATTTCACATGAGGTTTCACTATGTTATACAGTCCCACGTTACATTTTTTAGCTTTCCTTCTGGTAACATACATGACCTTAGACTTAACCCTTTCAGCCACCACCGGACTCATATAATAGCTCTGCTGGTTGCAAACGCTGTGATGTGCTTTCACCATTTCTATTCATTTCCAAAGACTTACAAACAACATTTTTACCAATTTTGCACAGATTAGCCCTCAGCTTTCCATTTTCTACCCTCATTCTATTTTCTGGTGTCCTATATTCTAATTGTTAACTCCATGAGTTTGCATAATATATTTGGCTCATGATAGCACAATTATACAGTATTTTGTCTTTTTGTGTCTGGCTTGCTTAACTCAACATAATGCCCTCCAGGTTCATCCATGTTGTCATATGCTTCACAACTTCATTTATTTCTTACAGCTGCATAATATTCCATCATGTGTATATACCATAACTTGTTTATCCATTCATCACTTGATGGACACCTGGGTTGTTTCCAACTTTTGGCAATTGTGCTATGAACATCGGTGTGCAGATGTCTGTCGTGTCACTGCTCTCAGTTCTTCTGGGTATATACCTAGGGATGGTATTGCCCGGTCCCATGACAAGTCTATATTCAACTTCCTCAGGGACTGCCAAACAGTCCTCCACAATGGCTGTACCATTCTACATTCCCACCAACAGTGAAGGAGTGTCCCTATGTCTCCACAGAGGACGTTTTCTTTTATTCCTAGTGCTCTAAGTGTTTTTGGCATGAAGGAGTGCTGGATTTTGTCAAATGCTTTTTCTGTATCAATTGAGATAATCATGTGTTTTATCCCCTTCGTTCTGTTAACATGTTGTATTACATTAATTGATTTTCTTGTGTAGAAACACCCTTGCACACCAGGGATAAATCTTATTTGATCATGATATATAATTCTTTTAATATGCTGTTGGATTTGGTTTACTCGTATTTTGTTGAGGATTTTTGCATCTGCATTACAATAGATATTGGCCTGTGGTTTTCCTTTCTTGTGGTATCTTTATCTGGTTTTGGTATGAGGGTGATGTGGCCTCATAGAATGAATTAGGAAGTGTTTCTTCATCTAGTTTTTTCAAAGAGTTTGAGCAGAATTGAAGTTAAGCCTTCTTGGAATGCTTGGTAGAATTCTCCTGTGCAGTCATTCGGTCCTTATTTTTCTTTGTTGGGAGGTTTTTGTTAACTAATTCAATCTCTTTACTAGTAATTGGTCTGTTGAGATCTTCTAATTCTTCTTCAGTCAATGTAGGTGGTTTGTGTGTTTTTAATATATCCATTTCATCTGGGTTATCTAATTTATTGGTGTACAGTTGTTCATAGTATCCTCTTAGTGCTTTTTAATTCACCAGGATTTCTAGTAATTCCCCCTTTTTCCTTTGTGATTTTATTTATTTGTATACTCTTTTTTTTTGTCAGTCTAATTAAAGGTTTGTCAATTTTATTGATCTTACCAAAGAATCAACTTTTGGTTTTGTTGATTCTATTACTTTTTCTGTTTTCTATTTAATTTATCTCTGCTCTATATTTTGTTATGTCCTTCCTTCCGCTTGCTTCCAGTTTAGTTTGTTCTTCTTTTTCTAGTTATTCCAGTCTTGAGGATAGTTCTCTGATTTCTTCTTATTTTTTAATGTAAACACTTAGAGTTATAAATTTCCCTCTCAACACTGCCTTCAATGAATCCCACAAGTTTTTTTTTAATGTCTTATTTTCATTTTCATTTACCTCAAGATATTCCCTAATTTTGCTTCTGATTTCCTCTTTAACTCATTAATTGTTTAAGAGTGTGTTGTTTAATTTGACTTTAAAGTGAGTGTCTTGCAGACAGCATACAGTTGGGTCGTGCTTTTTTTATCCATTCTGCCAAACTCTGTCTTCTGACTGGAGAGTTCAATCCATTTACATTTAAAGTCACTGCTGATAATACAGGATTTTCTTCTGCCTTTGTAAGTCATATCTTTTTTGTCCATCACTTCTGTCAATGTCTATCTTTTGAGTGCCTTCTCATTTCTATCTGGATATATCTTCCATAAAGTTAACATTCTAAATACATAATAACAATCACATTAGATTTGATACTAACTTAACTTCAATCATATACACATATCCTTTTCTGTAACCCTCAGGCCCCACACCATTTTTTATATTAGCTATCATTTATATCTTTGTACATTGTATGTCCCACAATATATATTTATCATTACATTTTATGCATTT
The DNA here is from genome assembly GCA_026826555.1 of Tolypeutes matacus. Lineage (NCBI taxonomy): Eukaryota > Metazoa > Chordata > Mammalia > Cingulata > Chlamyphoridae > Tolypeutes > Tolypeutes matacus. Next base: position 700,020 of record JAKSZT010000049.1, on the reverse strand, counting down.
GCATTTAGTACCTGTATGAAGTAAGAAGTGGAGTTACATACCAAACAATACCATACAATAGTACTGGCTTTTAAAGTTGCCCAAACAGTCTAGTGCCCTTTCCTTTCGGTCTGAACAATTCCTTTTAGCATTGCTCATAGGGCAAGTCCAGTGGTAATGAACTCTCTCAGCTTTTGTTTATCTGAGGATGTCTTAATCTGTCCCTCATTTTTTAAGGAAAGTCTTACCATATATAGAGGTATTGGCTGTCATTTGTCCTTCTGAGACTACCATAATGCACATATCAGTGCACTTGATGGTGTCCCAAAGGTGTCAGGCTATTTTTGCTTTTAATGTTTCTTTTTTTGTTTGTTTTTTTCTTTCTCCTCCTCAGCTTGGCTCATTTCAAGTGTCTTGTCTTCAAGTTCACTGATTCTTCCTTCTGCCAGCTCTTATCTTCTCTTAAAACCCCACTGGGCATTTTTCATTTCAGTCTTTGTGGACTTCAAGTCCAACAGTTCTGCTTAAAATTTCTTTTTTTCTTTATAAAATTCCCATCTCTTTACTAAAACTCTGATATTGCTCACTCATTGTTTTCCAAACATGCTTTAATTCTTTCTCTATATTTTCCTTCATCTCCTTGAGCATTTTTTAAGATAATTTTTTATTTCTGGGAATCCCTATACTTTTTATGTAACATTTGTGTAATCTAATTATCTTTAAAAAATTAAAATATATATTTTTAAAAAAGATAATTTTAAAAGGCTTTGTTTGGTATGTCCACATACTTGTCTTCTTCATTGGTGTTTTCCAGATTTTCATCCTCTTCCTTTGAATGGACCATCATTTCCAGTTTCTTTCACTTGTACTCTTTTGTTGTACACTGTACATTTTAATTTTTTAAAATGTTAACTCATCTCTCCCCAGGCCTCGTCTCTTTAGCTTTGGACTGTGATTTACTCCATGAGATGTCTGTTTCTTGATTTTGTAACCAGCTGGTGATAAGACAGAGATTTTCTTGAGCTTCAGTCCTCCTACCATGAAGGTCTGCTCATGGCAAATGCAGAGTGCAGGGTTTTCCCTGTTCTCCTGGGCCTCAGGCTTGTCCTGGGATTTTGCATATTAGTTGTTTTTTAGTTTCCTTATGGTCCTGGTTTGAGTTTTTTGTGGACCCCAGCAAATTTTGTCCTTGAGCAAACCCATTCTTGTGCATGTGAACCTATTTATGTGGGATGTTTTGGTTAGATTCACTTAACAGACCTTTTTATTAGATCATTTTTTATTAGATCACTTCTGTGAAAGACCTTTGATTAGATTGTGAGACTCGGGGTGGTCTTAATCCTTTTGTTGGAGTCTTATGTAAACTGAAGACTGGAAGCAGAGACACATGGAGGAAGAGAGCTGTTGTTTTACCCTGTTATGTGAGAGAGGATTCCAGGACAGAGAAACCCCAAGAGGCTGAGAGAGAGGCCAGAGGCTGGAATCAGCAGAGCAGCCAGAAGCTGAAGAGAAGAGGCCTGGGGAAAGATGAGCCATGTGCCTGATTACCCACAGCTGAGCTCAGGGAGAAAGTGAGCTTGGAGGAGAAAGCAGAGACCTGTCGCCATTTTGCCTTGCCACATGGTAGGAGTCCAGGATCTGCCAGCAGCCAACTTTTGGTGAGACAGCATCTCTGATGATGCCTTGATTTAGACATTTTCACAGGCTCAGAACTGTAAGATTTTACCCTAATAAATTCCCATTATAAAAGCCAACCCATTTCTGGTTGGTGGAAGGACTGAGTCCTGGAGCTCCCTATTCTGCCATCTTCCCTGTCTTTCATTTTAAGAGGATCGCCACAGCTGCTGTGCTGACAATAGAACACAGGAGGGCAGGGAGAGAGGCTTGCCAGGACATGGAAGACAATCTGCAGGACAGCAGGGCAGAGACAGTGCAGGTGGGAGGCGTTCCTGACTGCCCGGAGGTGGGTTGGAGAGGAAGAGTGGGGTCTGAGCAACTGAAGGGATGGTATGCCATCATCTGGGGTGGAAAGTTTGGGATCCAGTGGTTTGGCTCGGGCTGGGGAAAGGATGGCCCTTGTTTATGGACATCTTGGATTTTTCTATCAGACGTCCAATCAGAGATGTCTAGTGGCAGTTGGTGTGAGTGTGGATTTAGGCAAAAGGCAGCGCAAATTCAGGAGTTAGTGTGGTTAGAGGAGGATGAGAACCAAGTGCCAGCTCAGGAACATTTGTAGGCCTGGGCAGAGATGACGCTGTGCTGAAAGTGTTTGCTTGGCTTGGGGGTCTGGCCATGTCAGGCAGATCCCAGCCCCAAGCCAGCTACTTGTGAGCTCGTGGCAGGGGATTCCTAAAAGGGTCTTTGTTTTGATCCAGACCCCGGCCAACATACGGACTAAGGTGCTGCCTGGCCATCTCCAGCCGACGGCCCCTGCTTGGACCTCCCTCGTTCCTGTCTGCTGCCCTTGGGGCCCCTTAAATTCAGGCTCTAAGCCCTTGCCCAGGAGCAACTCAGCAAGCAGGATTAGTGTATTCTTCTCATTAATGGCCTGAAAACGATCACTTTTCTTTCCCTCGGGTCAACTGTGCCTTAAAAATTACATTTTAACAGAATTTAGATATGATGTACTTGGAGACAGATCTCTAAACATCTAAATTGCTATATTGTCTTAGTCAGATTTGCTTTTAGATCAAATGTAGAGAATGAAAAATGAAAGGAGTCACATGTGGCTATAAGGCTTTTAGACTGACCGACTAGTAGAATGGCTATTTACTGAAATGGTGAAGATTAATGGGGAAAATACTCTCTTGTATGATGTGAGGGGCACAGACTCAAGAGCTGAGGCAGTGGAAGGCAAAACCACATCTTGATTAAGATTCTCGAACTCACAAACACAAATACATTCATCTACATCCCAAATTAAAGTCGTCTCTTTCAAAGTAATCACCTTGGGAAATCTTTCATTTATTCCAGTGATGCTGGCCTTTCAAAAGAGCTTTGGGACTCCTTTTTAGAGATTGATATCAAAACCCATAGAACATTTTTCTTAACATTTTCTGGGTAGTAAATCTTTGGTCTTTAAGGGTGAATTTGGTTTTTAGAAGCAGCCGAAAAGCATTTAGTGGTGTGTCTGTTGAAAATGGTGGTTGATCAGCTGAGGGGCTATTGCGTGGGGTGTGAAGTGAGCATGTCGATAGTTTAAGGACGGGTTTTCCTCTGAGACGCCTGTGCCGGCCTGTGCACTTGCAACACGCTTGATCAATGTGCATTTATTGATAAGCCTCTTTTCAGCAGAACCAGTGGCTCAAAACCATACACCATCAATCCAAATGAGTGGCGCGAGGAGGCAGGAGAGCCGAGCACTTTCTAATATGTCTTGCCTCTTTGTTTGTCCAGGGGAGCTCAGACTGGCCCTTCGAGGACCCTGCTTGCCTGGCGCTGACACTGAATGACAAAGTCCCCGAGTAACCTTCAAGCAGAGGCCGCCCGCAGCCCAGGGAGTCCCCTGGCAGCAATAAATGCCGCATATTCATTTTTCACCAGCTAATAGTGTGGCTGTGGCCCTAGAAGAAAATCACACACAGCTGAATTACAGTTTAAATGCTCCGGATTCCCTTCCTGAATAGCTCCCGTTCGAGGGGAAAAATGAGGTGTTCTTTTTGTCATTTATTTTTCGTCCATTTATGTCCTTTTTGTTTCCTTCTCAGTTCAAATTTCCGAGGTAATCGTATTGTAAATAATCTTAAGTGATTCTCACATCCTCTTTAACATGATTTTCATGGATATCTCCATGTATGACAAATGCATCTGTCTTGGCTTTTGTGACAGTGATAATAATTTTGAGTCATTTTACCATTAAAGTATGATGCTAGCAATTATAATAAAATATTTTTACTTCTCTGTTTATATAATATGTATTTTAAGGGAAAACTGTGATTTTTACATGACAATAAGTTTCTAATACACGAATAGCTAAGAAACATGGTGCCTGCTTTTTGAAAGGCAGCAGAGTGGTTTGCGTCAGACGTGACCAAGGTGCATTTCTGCTTTTTCCATGAAGTCATAATGGTTCTGGGCCAGATTAGGGAATATAAATTAGATATCCTGAAGTAATCATGATTACATCTGGACTATAGTTTTAAAGGAAACTATAGTTCAATAGCTAAAATAATGTTTATATTTACTCACAGTTAATTCTCACAATTCTATTTTTAAGTTTTGGGATTCTTGCTATATGAAATGGAAAAAAGAGACAGAATCTGGCCGTATTTGCCTCCTTAGCTGTGCAGAGATTCTCATGTCAGACCAAGGAGACCTTTGGTGTGCACTCTTCAGAAACTTACTTTTTAAACTTACGCACGGCCTCCGTGGCGACCTGGGGGGGCAGAGTCGCAGCGCACGTGGGCAGGGCCCCCAGGGGGGAGAAATAAATAAAACAGATATTTTTCTTAAAAGGAGGGCACTCATGCACAGGGGGCACCCACCCCTAGACTGTGCAGGGCTCGAGCGTCTCAGCCCTCACAGAGAAGGGTTTCTTGCCCTCGCCCCACAGCCCATCCCCTGCCGAGGCGAAAGGCAGCAGTGGGGGGTGGGTAGGGCAGCCCACCTGCTTCCCATGACCTCCAGCTTCTCCAGAGGTCCCCCGTCGAGGTCAGTCTACTTGCTCCAAGTGAACAGGCGCAAACCTCATCAGCACGTGGTGGGTTCAGCTCAGGACAAGCTGGGCTCGTCTAAGGCCAGTCCGTGGCAAACCTGGGCAGGCACAGTTCAAACAACTGTGAAATGTACACAGAGGCAGCTGCTCTGAGACCTCAGAAAGCTTTGCACACAAACACCTGCTGAGGCACCAGAAGCCTTTACACACGTGTGCACACACACAAACACACTGTCTGGTGTTCTCTATGCCAGGTAAAGAGGAAAGTACTGTTGTTTCTCTTCAGTTCATCAGAGAGCCATGGAGTAAAGAAACAGAAAATAAAAATTATTTTGAAGTGTTCCTTAATGCTAGACTACTGTAGGGTGATGAAAAATGTATTAAGTGTAAATACAAAGTCTTCATAAATTTGAAAGTATTCAAGATAAAGATATACAAGGACAAGAGCTAAAAGGTAATCTTTAAAAAGTTACAGCACAATATATATGCATTTATTCTTTAACCCAGCAATCTCATTTTCAGAAATCTAACCCAAAGATACACAAGTAAAATTTAGAAATGGAATATATAAAAGGATATTCCTTTGGCCTTATTTATAATAGCAGAAGATGAGAAACAACCTAAGGTCCAAAACTAGAGGACTTGTTGAATGAGCCATGGGACCTCCACAAATGAGATCATGCAACAGTGAAGAGGACAGGTGACTCCATTAGGATGTGGAGTGGCCCCCCAGGTACATCATTCAGTGGGAAAACCAGGTGCAGGAGAGGGTACAGCTAAGAAAGGGGGAAATACAAATAGATTTGTGTGTGGATATATTTCACTTATATTTTTAAAACTTCCCTAGAATAATTAAGTGAAAACTAATACAATTGATGACCAACATGAAGAGAAAGGAAACAAGGCACAGGGGACAAGGGTGGAGTTGAGACTTTATTTTTATTTTAGAATCATGTAAACACTTCATGCAATTAAAAAGCAATATCAAATCAAAAAAGAAAGAAGTGTCTAAATATTGAAAATAAATGGAAGAAAATGAATTGGCACACACAAATAAAGTTGGTGGGATAACAACACTGACAAATGACTTTCTTCACTGATTTTAAGATTCGATATTTTGACTACATATTCTTAATGGGACATGTTCTAAAGGCAAAAAGAACTACAAAGAAATCTTAAACAGCATTCAGTTTATAATAAAATTGAACTATAAATATCAGTATGAACTCATGATTTATTTTTCTCCTTCTAATAAACCTGTATTTCCTATAAATTTCCTCTTTCTCTTAGAAGCTGTGATAACCTACTAGCAATGGATGCCATGTTTCCAGAGTTGAGGGAAGTTCCTAGACTTTCACAGCAGGTGAAACTGGAATTCTAGAGACACTCCACCGAGCAGCATGCAGCCTTGCGTGGACTTCTGGAAACCCTTTAGTGCATCCCTCTCTTGGTCTTCTGATTACATAGAACACAAACATCATGCACGCTTACTGAAATAAAACACTCGAGAAATAATGGGATAACCTGAAGAACAGAAAAAAGTGTATTCTGGCGACCTTTTGTTAATCTTTCTTTCAGAGAGAATACATAAAGAAGAAAGAATGTTAAAAGCCACCACTTTCCGACAGTGGGTTTGCTTCTCCCCTGGTAAAAAGAATTCTTACATCTAAGTACACTAAAGATTTTGCTCGCCCTCAACCAAGAAAGAAATAAAATTAAGCCAAAGAATCCAGAGTGATCCTCTTAAAACATTATGTAAAATGACAAATCAGTTACTGAAAGTATGCTTTCTAAAAATAATGAACCAAAAACAATTTTTTTAATGCCAAAAAGAGGGGGAAAGGGACAAAAATAATGACCCAGGTTATAGCAGAGTATCAAAAGGATCAATTAAGAAAGTGTCTAAAAACAATAGTAGAATCAATCCTGTTTCCTGGAGATGATTAAATGTCCAGACCCCTAATTTGAAAACCCAGGGACAGGCTGTAGGGCGAGCCACGCCTCGCTCGCTCCCCGCGTGGAAGCTGCAGGCGACAACCAGGACCCGGGGGATCCTCTTCCAACGTGAAGTAGCGGGAACACTTTAAGAATGTCGCCAGGTAGTGTAAACCCACATCTCTGCAAACAGTCTTTTTTTTTCAAATAATGAAAAAATAAGCTTAAAAAGAGGAAGCTTCAGAGAACAGTGAGCGCGTTGCAGTGACAGGGCAGGCGCTGACCCGGTGCAGAGGGAACGTGACCAGGCCCCGCGTGGCCCGGGGCGCGGGCTGGCCCCTGGGCACCTTGGTCACCGCCGGGGGCTTCCGTCGCCGCCCGGCTCGCCCCGCGCACGCAGCTCGCCGGCCTCCGGCACGGGCCCTGTGGGGAAGCAGTGAAGTGGCAGCTCCCTGCGCAAAGCCGCCGGCTCTGGACACAGTGCAGGGCCGGGGCGGTGGGGGAACACTGTCTCCTCGGGAAGAGGGGGCCTTCAGAGCCATGCAAATTGGGGCGTAAAGCATAAATAGGCAGTTTTTGGAAGAACTAGGTAAGGGTTGGGGGGTTGAGGGGAAAGGAACGTAGTGTGTGTGTGCTATTGAGGTTGAGATGGCATCGATCCAGACGAGACCGTTATGCATTTAGGACGTTAAATTTAAGCCCCATGGTAGCCACAAAGATAATATGGGAAATATAAACACAGAAAGAAATAGGAAGGAATTCTAAAAGATTCACTACAGAAATGGGCAAAGTATTTGAATAGACATTCCTCCAAAAAATAAGCACACAAAAGGATGCTGAACATCTTTAACCATTAGGAAATGCAAATCAAAACTACGATGAGATACCACCTCACACCCACTAGGATGACTATAATTTTTTAAAAATGGAATGTAACAAGTGCTGGCAAGGTCAAGGACCTAGAGAAACTGGATCTTTAATACATTTTTGGTGGGAATGCAAAATGGTGTAGCCACCATGGAAAATGTTTGATAGTTACCATGTAACCCAGTAATCCCACCGCTAGGTATAAACCCAAAAGAATTGAAATCAGGGACTTGGGCAAATATTTTTACACCATTGTCAATAGAAGCATTATTCACAGCAGCCAAAAATTGGAAGCAAACCAAGTATCCATCAACTCATGAATGGATAACCGAAATGTGGTACGTCCAACACAATGGAACATTAGCCCTACAATGGAACGAAGTCCTAATACATGAAACATATAGGTCAGCCTGCAAGGCACCTTATTGAGTGAAATGCGCCTGGCACAAAGGAACAGATATTGTATGATTCCAACTACATGAAACAGCTGGAATATGCAAATTCAGAGACAGCAGGTAGAGTCCAGGTTACTGCCGGGAAGAAGGGAGAAGGGAGAGTTAATGTCTGATGTGTAAGGTTTCTAATTGGGGTGATGGGAAAGTTCCCATAACAGATGATGGCGAGGATAGCACATTGTGTGATTAATTCCACTGAATTGCATGCCTGGGAGTGGTTGAGATGGGAAAGTTCATGTTGTATATATGTATATACAATTCAAAAGTGAGAGAGACAATAATATGTAAAGGTAATACATGATCCCAGATTGGACCTAATAATGGAAAAGAAAAATGCCCAAAAGGACATGATTGGGACATATGAAAAAACTGGAGTATAGACTATTAGCTTTATAGCAGTGTTAAATTTCTTGAACTTGATAACTGTACTCAAGGTGAAAAAAAAAATAAGAATATCCTTGTTCTTAGGAAATTTCCATGGAAGTATTAAGTGTTCAAGGAGCATCAAGTATAAAATCTACCCTCAAATGTTTAGAAAACAGATAAATAGAGATAGATAGATGGTAAATAGAATGTTATGGCAAAGGTGGCAAAACATTTAAAGTTAGTGGGTCTGGGTATCTGGGTGGGGGGTATATTGGAATTCTCTGCATGGGGTTTATATTATTTTTGCACTGCACCATAAGTTTGAAATTATTTTTAAATTAAAACCCAACCGACCCATGGGATCTAAGCCCTCTCTCAATTGGAGAAAGGGTGGGCATCACCATCCCAAAATCATCAGGATTGAGGAATAAACTTAAGAGTGGAATGCAACTATGGGCTAAAGTGGACTTATTATTATTCCAGCAATGGATGAACTTGTATCATTGATATAAGGGCAGTGGCCACCAGAGGTTCCGAGGGGAGGGAGAGGGAAGAATAGGGGCATTTGGGGGACATTGGAATTGTCCTGCGGCACACTGCAACGATGGATACAGGCCATTATACACTGTCAAAACCTGTAAAGTTGTGTGGGGCAAAGTGCAAACTATAACGTAAACTGTAGTCCATGGTTAGTTCAATGCTTCAATATGCGTTCCTCTCTTGTACCAAATGTAGCACACTGATGAAGGATGTGGTAAATGTGCAAAGGGGGGGGGCATATGGGAATCCCCTATATTTTTATGTAACATTTATGTAATCTAAAGTTTCTTTTAAAATTAAAAAAAAAAATTTAAGGTTAAAAAAAAAAAGTTGAGAGGAAAAGCCTGTGGTCGTTTCTGATAAATATGGTTTTTAAACGTCACGGAGCCAGAGCCGGAGCCTGACCGTGAAGCCCCAACAAGTGCCTGGAAGAACCATGAGCTCAGTGCAGACAGCTCCTGACGGCCTTGCACCTGGATCATTGCCATGCCCAAAAACTAAAGACACGAAAGCTGGCTTGCCAGCTCATCTTTAAATGTCGGAATCTAACTTACTTAGGAGGAAAGTGAACTGGTTAGGATAGTCGTTGGCCCACAGGATCACTGGGAGGAGCTGAAGACTACGCTTGGACTGTGCTGCCAGGAAAGCGCTGAGCCTGTTTGCTGAGGACGCTGCTGCTCTCCCAGTGATCCCTGACTAAATACCCTGGGCCGCCTCTGGCATCAGTCATGCCCTCTCGCAGCTCCCACAGCCCATACGGGACATGGGCGTTCAACTGGAGGAGCCTGCGTCATGTGCTCACACCTGGCTGCAAGGGAGGCGGGAGAGGAACTATCTGGCATGTTCAACCTCCTTCATGGGAGAAGGGCTCTCTCCTCCCCAGATTCATAACGTAAGGAATTCGGATGCTGGGTAGGCAAAAGGAATGGTCAGTATGCATTCCAAAAGGATGCTGGGAGGACTTGGACAAGACATCAAGATATCAACAGAGAATATTATACTAGTTATTCTCTTGTGTGTCCTCCACTAAACCTGTGCTCCTTGAGGGCACCAGTTATATCTTAATCTCATTTGTGTCTTTAGTGCTTGGCACAGAGTCTGACATTCTTGACAAACATGCTCAAAAAATAGGGAAATAAATGGAGGGAGGGAGGGAGGGAGGTGTTTTAGTTTGCCAAAGGGCTGCTGATGCAAAGTACAAGAAATGAGTTGGCTCTTATAAAGGGGATTTATTTGAGGTAAAAGCTTACAGTTCCAAGGCCAACTCAAGGCACCACAAGAGGTGCTTTCTCACCACAGTCAGCTACCACGTGTTGAAGCAAGATGGCGGGCGATCCCTGCCAAGGTCTCTGCCTTCCCCTCCAGGCTGTACCATCTTCTGGAGCTCAGCTGTGGGCAACTAGGCATAGGGCTTGTCTTTTTCTGGGCCTCCTCTCTCAGTCTCAGCTGTTCCGCTTTCTTCCCAGTTCAGGCTGCAAGCTGTTAGGCATATGGCTCATCTCTCCCTGGGCCTCAGCAATTTGAGCCTCTCCTTTCTCTTACATAGCAGGATCAAATATGGTGGAGCTCCCTTTCCTTGTGTGTCTCCATTTATACTAGACCCAACAAGAGGGCAAGAGACTCAATCTGAGTCATGCCTCGCTGATGTAGTCCAGTTAAAAGGGTCTCATACTGACAAGAATGGATTAGTTCCTTTTCGGGATTCATAAAATAATCCCACACTGTCACAGATGGGTAGGTGAATGGATGGATGAATGAGTGACTGGATGGATGGATGGTGGATGTATGGGTGGATGGATGGATGGATGGATGGGTGGATGGGTGGATGGATGGGTGGATCGATGGGTGGATCGATGGGTGGATGGGTAGATGAACACAGCTAAGCAGTCTTACTTCACAGTGGCAGTAGGTGTGGGGTAGCTTGATGATACTTAAGTTTTTCAATAAGTTTCCTTTGCATGGCTGCCCAGAGCAGATGCTGGGCCCTGAAAGTCCAAAGGCATTTTGGAATGCTTGATGGTGTAACTGCCTGTCCTGTGATGAGTCAGAAATTCTGGGATGTGAGCCCAGAAATTTAGATTCAGAAGAATGAGAATCAATAAGAAAGGACCTCTTGAAGCAAGCAGCAAAGAGAAAATATATGGATTTTCTTTCATTTCTGGTAGAGCCTACTTCTTGTTAGCCCTTCCTAAATGATCTAACCAATTTGTGTCAGAGTTGCCTCTTAATAAAAAATTAATGATTGATTTTAAAAACTGATTCTTTATAAATTCACACCAAGAATTCTGATTAGCATGTGACTAATTGGTTCTCTTCTCTTCAAAAGAAAGACTGGGACACACCAATTAAACTTTTGGGGGTTAAAGAAAACAAATACATGGCTTTGCAAATTCCTCTCAAAGTCTTCTGCAGTGCTGTGATTAGGTGTTTTCAAATATTTCGTCATTCAAGATCAGAGACTAAAAATAAATACCCCAAGGTGGCTCGAAAGTCACATTAAGGGGCCTTAAAAAGTGAACCTGTTAGTTCCTCAAAGGTTTTATGGAGAAGATACATAATTCATTAAACTAAGTAATTTGCAAATCATATTAACATAAACCTGTAGAATTTTAGGAATAAATGTAGAGTGTTTTCAATCCAGTAAAATGTGTGTTTACTTAGATTTCCGGATGAGGCTGAAATGACCTAAGATTTGTGCTGTTTATACCTGCACAGTCAATGCACCTTAAACAGCTTTGGCAAAATCATTGTTAGTTTTTAATTAAAAAAAAATACCCTGTTGAGCTACTGTGGGAATCCTCTGATCTTTACATCTAAGAAATAGTTTGGAGGCCTGTTTCTCTGCCCACCAGAGAATTCTCCACTATCAGTACAATTTCCTTGCTCTGTTAATCAGTTGTCCTAGAACTTTGCTGCTACCTTATCTCCTATGTATGTCACTAAATGTTTCTGTAAGCTTGCCACCCCATTATCAACCTGGAATTCTTATGGTGTTCTTTACGACCCTCACATGCATGACAGCTGCCTGCTCCCCTGCACGTACGTCCTAACGTTTTGCTATGTGAAAAAGAGAATAAAAACCGTGTTGGGGATCAGCTCGGGAGGACAGCTTCTTCAGCTGCTCTCCCCCTGGCCTCTCTCAACCTCCGTGCTCAGAGGAACTTCACTGTGCTGTCGTGGGCTCTGCTGGACAGACCCCGGCAGGACTTTGCAGTGTGGATTCCTGCAGACTACCCATTCAGTTCTCATAGCTCTTTGTAGCTAAAAGGAGAAAAATTCAAAAGCCTCAAAATAAGCTGGAAAACAACTTGTACTTTCAGTGCTACCCCATGCGTGCTTAATTTTGTAGGGCAAATAATTGTTACTTCTCCCAAATTGAATTTTTGTGACTTCATGATTTTCTTCATGACCAAAAGGAAACAGAAGCTAGGAGAAATCTGTTCTGTGGGATTTCTTGTGTGCCTGAAGAGGCTACTTCTGGTTCTGTCCAGCAGGAAGGCTCAGGTCAGCTGCCTTAAAACCCTGCCTCAGCTGCCGACGGAATGTGTGGGCAGGGGGTGGGACAGCAGCTGGTCACTTACAAGGACTGAATTTAAGGAGATAGGGAGCCAGAGAAAGCATGGCTCTCAGAGGCTTTGTCCAACGTCTTCTCTTTCTCCTCGCCCACTTTCCCTTTTCCTGGAATTGAACTCCATCCAGCCTTGCAGGATTTTTCTGCCGATACCAAGAGAAATAGGAAGCGAGAAAGTGTAGGCTGCACGCAGGTGCAACCCTTCCAAGGAGTTCTGCTGTGGAGGGAAGCAACGAGGAACATCGAAGTTTGGGAAGGGTCTCCTTTTCAAAAGGAGGGAGAAGATGCTGTCCTTGAGTACGCAGGAGGGGATGGTCCTGGAGCAAAGAGGCAAGGACGGTGTGGTACAGATCCAGGCAGGGCTGGGTGCAGGCTGGGGCTTGTGGGCATTCTCTACTGGTGGCTGCTTTTTGTGAGATAGGAAAGGAGGTCATCAGAAAAAGGGAACTGCTAAGGGGGTGTTGAAAGTTTGAGGACTGAGGATTAAATATAAAGCAGTTAACTGAGATAGCAAGCAAAGTGGACTAAGGAGATGCAGGCTGTCCGGGCAGCATTTAAGGCAAGTGGCACTTCTCTCCAGCCAGGCTCAGCAGTGCAGGTGAAGGCCTTGAACAGACCGAGTTTGGGTTTAACCAGGGCTGAGGGCAATGGGGTGGGGGTGGGGGTGGGCAGGAGCAAGGTGAGCTCAAGACGGGAGGGACTCGGGGGAGTTAGTAGGTCATGAGCCATCGTAGGTCGCGAGGTTTGAAGGACTTGGACGCAGGATGCTGAAGGTGAGCCGAGCGATGGGAGGCGGGTACCTGAGCCCGAGGCTCCGGGGGCGCTGCAGACACCGGTGGTGCCAAGGTCCAGGGTTTGTCCATGGGGGGGGGGGGCGGGCAGTGAGGATGTAGATGAGAGGCTACGGAGAGAGGCGCCGGGGTCCTGGAGGAAACATCAATTTACAGACTCAAGGCAACAGGAATTACTACGGGAGAAGCATTAGAGAAAAGCCCTCTCACCATGTAGGCAGTGGTGAATCCTGGGGTCTGTAACTGGAGGGAACAAAGAGGGTTTCCTGGGCGATAGGAAGTCAGGTTGTGGGTGAACCTCAAAACGGGGTGGGGTTGACTGGGGGGTCTGCAGACAGCGAGGAAGCCCAGGGGTACAGGGAGCATGGGAGAGAAACCGCCACCTCCTGAGACCACAGAGAAGGAAGCCCTTTATGGTGAGAAGATAGAGGAAACATTTGGATTGGGGTTCCGCACACTGGCCGTGCATGGGCTGTGCATCCCAGATGGTGCCACGGGAGGGTTTGGAATGTTGGGGATGGACAGAGATGGGGTCACGGTTGAGAAGGTACAGAACCATCTGGGATAAGATAACAGGAGGAGCTGTGGTGGCCTCGAGGCTCCTGTGCATGAAGTAAACAAGTGAGGAGCACGATGGAAAAGGTCTGCCCGCACGTGGGCCTGTGAGGGCGTGGGAGTGGCCTCCCCAAGAGCACGGAGGACTTGTTGCCGGGGGCAGTGCGGCCCCCTGTCCTCCTCATGTGCTCTTGGGACATCATCGTTGTCCACTGCAACCATAGCACTGACCAGCTACCTCTGGATAAAGAGAAGGATCTGGACGTCTGCCCAGGACAGAGAAAGGATCGGAAGGATCCAGTGTTTGTGAGGCGAGTGGAGGTTCCACCCACAAGGAGAGCAGGGAGGGCACCTGGAGCCCTCGCTCACCCTCTGCTGAGTGACTGCATTCAGAAGTGGAGTGCGCTCCTTCTGGAAGACTCCATCCGACCCTTTTACCTCTTTAAGGGGACAGGCTACACAGTCTGTGGCCAACGCAAACGCAGTAACTGAAGTGGGAGCTCGGGTTTGAGAGAAAGAGCCAGCTCCTCAGTGCATAGCACCATCCTTTGGAGAAACAGCTTTTGCTTGCTCCTGGGCTCTGTTAGAAACGGGATCACAGCCCGGGACACCAAGAGTCCATGCAAAGAGAGCTGAGCGTCATGCCGCAGCATCCCCATGCTCGGTGGAGGCGGTTCATGGAACCAGGGACTCCGAAGTGCAAACATATTACTCGCGACTTGCTACTCCCTCCAGCTTCCAGCTGTCCTCTCTCAGGCGACAGAGAAGGAAAAGAGAGTGTCCCATGAGGGCTCCGAAATCCCACCCCACGCAGCCTGTAGCTCAACCCCTGAAACCCGTTCGTGGTAGCTTTGATTCCACAGGCCGTTGCCACTGTGCTCATCTTTTCACGTGCCTTCTCAAATAACTTGCAGAAACTTGAAAGAAGCTGTATTGGCGATTATTGGTCTCATACTATCTTAACCCAAAAGTCCCTAAAAATTATACATGAAAATGTGTTACAAATCGACTTTTCTTTCCCCCTTTTCCCTCTAAAATGAACATGACACTTTCTAATTATAAAAATATTTGCTCTTTGTACAAAATTCAAATGACCCAGAAAAGCTTAATACCGACACTGAACCTCTTAGCCGCCACCCCTGAGAGTTTGGCTCCGGGCGCTGCCTCTGAGCAAACTCGCCACACCCACGGGGCCCCTGGCACGCAGGTTCTCCAGCGCCACCCAGGACCAGCCATGGGCGCTCTCCTGACCTCATACTCATGGAAAGCGAGGGATCGCGCCACGGGTGCTGGGCACAGCGTACTCCAGGGGCACGGCGGCGTGGGCTCCTGACCAGTGCAGGCCCCTCCTCAGAAACTGCTCCAAAGAGGACTTGACGGCGTGGAGTTTCGCTCATGGCTCCAAGGAGCACCCTCGCCCCACGACGCCCCCAAGCCCTCACAGTCTGCTGCCCGTCCACAGCCCACAGCTGCCCCTCGTGGGGCGGGAACAGGAGCGCGACGCCACGGCCCGCCCCGTGCCTCTGCACCCTGCACGCAGCAGGCGCTGCGCTTCAGTCGCTCCTGGACAGTCACTCGTGACAGCGGAGCCGCTGCGGAAGCGCGCACCGGGCGCCCTAAGCGGCGGGCTCTGCGTCTCCCGGTGGTGGAGGCTTCACCAGGCGAGGCTCCCCCGGGCCCTGGGGTGTTCGGGCGGCCGCTGGGCTCTGTCCCGTGCCTCCTCCTCTGGTTTGCACTGAGTGGCGGCATCGGCTTTCCTCCGCTTATAAGGACACCAGCGCACCGGGTTAAGGCCACCACGACGCGGCGTGGCCGCAGGCAGAGGATCCTTGAAGGTCAGTGTGCACGTGCGTCCACACCGTAGGGCCTGTGGACACGGTTCCATCCACCCCAAGGACCCTAGGGGACCTCCTCAGACTCAGGGTCCAGCCGCAGCACGGTCCCAAGAGGCCTTCCTCGCCGGCCACACCGTCCTGGCGCAGCGGTGGCCGCTGCTGCCTGCTGTCGCCACCCCAGACCCCTGGCCGACAATGCCCGGGTGAAAGCCTGGCGCGCTCACGCGGCTCGGGGCCTCCCGGGAGCCCCTCGTCCTCACTCCCGGCCAAAGCCACCGCGGAGGGCCAGGGGAGCGCATCCCAGCTGCGCCTGGAGGACGCGGAGTCGCCTAGGACGGGCCCACAGGGGCTGGCTTTGCGTTGGCTTGTCTGGCCGGAAACTCACTTCTCTCAACTGCTCCTTCCCCTGAGGAGAGGGGACACAGCTGGGCACTTTCATGGTCAGGTCCAGAGCCCCAGGATCTGGGTCAAAACCAGCGCCTGTGCCGCCTGCGGTTCCGGTGGCTGTGCCGCTCCTTCATCGGCCTTTAAACATCCATGTCGGTGCCGAAAGTGCACGTTCAGAATTTTCACACAAATCGGCCATAAACATGTTTTTTGGGGGCAGCTCAGGCCCTTTCCTATTGATATGAATATCTGGATGTTCAGTGATCACGCGGCTTTCCCTGTCGTAAACGCTGCAGATCACCGTCGGGGTTGTCTCTTTCCCTTGGCTCCACACTGGCGGGTTTGCGGCGGAGTCATCTGCATCCCTGTGGCAGCCTTGGGGCTCCAGCTCGCGCGTCGCTCTCCTTATCTTCTGGCGTTTTGGGTTTGTTTTAATTGACCCTGCGCATGCTTTGATCTATAGCCTTATAAACAGCAAAGAATAAAAATGAAACACATGAGGGAAAAAAACAAGATTTAGTGTTATTAAAGGGAAAAGAGAGAACACTAGATTAGGAAGACAGATAGGGAGACTGGATAACCCTAAAGACTGCCAGATACCCCGAGATACGGATCATATTACATTTCTCCAGGTCATTTCTCTAATGATTTTCTTTTCTCATTCCTTAACCTCTAGCATTCAAGTGGCTTGTTTTTCAGCTCCAAAGCACAAACTTCAAATGCTCATATTTGCTCGGGTTAGATGACACCCAGGGACAAGTTTAATATTTCATTCTTTGGTGAAAAGTAAGTTTATTATCCTCTGGTAATGCAAAAAACTTTTAGACAAAGGCTTCTTTTATTTTCAATATATCTTTCAAACATTGAGACATTATGGGATTTAAAGAGATCAGAGGCTTGGAACGTTTTGCTCTATGCACTTTTATATTGCTTAATATTTTACAAGTTTTTGCAATTATTTTATAATAAAAATTAGTATGTGATTAAGATATGTACATAAACCTAGGAAATAAGTTTTGAAATTGAAACCTTAATATTCTTGACTATTTTAGATGATGCTAAGAAACTTTAAAAGATAAGTACAATTGGCCTTAAAGTATGAAGGTTTGTAGGAAAGTGGAAAAGTTGTTTCTGTGTTGCTTTAATTGATGTAATTTAAGAGTTTGAAAGTTAACTAGAACCTCGACTCGACCATAATTCATATGATTTCTTTGAAATGCAATGACTTAGTATTACCTTGTTCACTATTTTATTCTAAAACACGAAACAGTGAATTACTCCAGAGGTTCTAGTCAAGAATGACATTTTAGGATATAGTTAAAAGTAAATTTAATTTAAAAGGAAAACAAATCTTTCAGTTGACTTAGAAGGAAATAAAGTCATTTATTTAAAAATCACTGGCATCAGAATATACTATGTAAATATTATCACCAAAGGAATGTATTCGAAGTTCCTGATAGAAAAAAAAAGCCTCATTGAAAAAATGAACCTAATTATGTCTGCATCCCAAGATGTAGGAGAGAAATATTTCACAGGTGTCTTAGATGCTGCTGAACAGAAAACTTTCCAAGTCATCTCAGGAATAAGAAAGAACTATAATATTGGTACTGGGACTGCTACTTTTAAAGTAAGTCATCTCCCAGGAGCTGCTTCATTACCTGATCCAACTTCTCCTGCCCTTATGCTGACTATGCAGTAACCTTTTATGAGCAAGTATAAAGGTATAGCTGCTACTTCAGTGGGGGAAAAGCCAATAGCAAGTTGACTGCTTAAATTGCTTCATTTTAAATAGTAGCACAAAATTATGGCAAAAGATTTCCAAAGGATAAAAATCATAAATATTTTTAGGACTCTGATTGATGGACATTTTGCAATTTGAGATATTTCAAAGTGTTAGTATATTTTTCTCTAGGTGAAAGCTATAACTTAAAGCTAAAATGACTGCAGCCTCCATTCTGAACTCAGCTAGAGGAGGATTAGGCATGGGCAGAAGCCACCCTGAAGGAAGCATGCTGGATCCCTTCTTGTAATAGAGACTCACTGGTTGTGGAACTTCTCTGATCGCATCCTACAGAGGCCTCGTCAGGGCCGCATGACAACAATGTCATAAAACCAGCATATAGAAGTATTTATCCAGTAACACCAACAACTGGAGAAGACCTAATATTAGGAAATAAGAAAACATATAACCCAAGGACCAAACTCTATGAGCTCTAAGCTCATTGAAGAAATCTTTAAGCCTTTACTCTCAGTGCCTAGCAATTATTTTAGACCTACATTCAACTGCTTTGTTTATGTGCTTTCCCTGCACTTTAGGAATTAGGAGCAATAAATTACACGTTGGAGATGCTAAAGGCAAAAGCAAATTGACAACAGGAAGAATTGATAACACAGCCTGAGCATAAAGGTGACAGAATACAATTAGAACATAGATTCAAGAACTCAAAAATACCAGTAGTCGTGTTGGCAATCTAGAGCCATTTAGTGTGGCCACAAAGAGCCCAACATATTCCAAAAGAGTGCAGAGAATCGCCCCTTCATTGCCAAGAACAGCCAGTGTCTATGACGGTGGCCAATGCCCATATTAAGTTGAAGATGCTGATGTGAGCCAAGGCACTGGCTGACCTCCAGGAGTCCCATGGAAGTGATCAAAAGTCTCCAGCTCTGCTTCAGCTGGTTCTGAGCCTAGGGAGCCAGCGGGAGGCCCCTCCTGTGAAAGAGCATGTGCTTCTAGCCCCAGAAGGGATGGGAAGATGCCACACACACACTTTAGTTCAGAGAGGGTGTATTAGCCAGCAAAAGGGATGCTGGTGCAAAATACCAGAAATATGTTGGTTTTTATAAAGGGTATTTATTTGGGGTATAAGCTTACAGTTACCATACCATAAAACGTAAGTTAGTTTCCTCACCAAAGCCTGTTGCCACATGTTGGAGCAAGATGGCTGCCGACACCTGCAAGGGTTCAGGCTTCCTCTTCCTCTTAAGGCTCCGTGGTCCCAGCTTCTTCCAGTAAGCTATAGGCTGGGATAAGTCTTGTCTCTCTCCCAGGGCTTGTTTCTCTCTGGGCTCAGCTGCTCTGCTCTCTCCACAAGGCCAGCTGTAAACTATGAGGCAAATGGCTTGTCTCTCTTCCTGGGGCCTCTGCCATGTCTAATGGAACCTTCTCTCTTTCCTCACGTATCTGCTTCTCCTGTGTGTTTACTTCCTGGGGCTCCAGCTCAAAACCCCAACCTCCCTTCTCTGTGGTGTGGTTTATCTGTGAGTCCCCACCCACCAAGGGGGTGGGGACTCAATGTCCTACTGATGTGGCCCAATCAAAGACTTAATCAATATTTAATCAAATACAAGTGAAACCTCTGAATCCAATATAATCTAATATGCCCAGAGGGACCAACCAGTTTACTAAAATAATCCAATATCTATTTTTGGAATTCATAATCAATATCAAACTGCTACAGTGGGGGAGAAAGAATGTTTGCCTGATATTTGGAGAAAATGACTTTTTCTAAGCTAAGTAGAATGAATAATTTACAGATAAAATAATGACTGATTTGATGCCTTAATAATGCACTTAAAGGGAAACAGGTAAAGGGGAAAGAACTCTGATAACTGAGAGAGCACTGACAGGCACCCAATGCAACTTTAAGCACCTGACATATGCCACCTCATTCAGTCCTCGAGTCAGCCTTGTGAGACAGAGATAGGAAGGGGGCTTCTATGGCTTTTATTTGCTGAATTCCAAAAATCTGTAGAGGATGGAACACACCCTGGTGGTTTGAAACTGTGTGGACCCCAGAAATCATTCCTGTGGGTGTGAACCTATTATAAGTAGGCATTTTGATTAGGTCACTTCAGTAAGGCAAGGCCCAGGGTGAGTCTTAATCCTCTTACTGGAGTCCTTTATAAAAGAATGAAATTCAAACAAAGAGAGAGAAAGTCATAGAAGAAAGAAGCTGAAAGCAACAGAATCAAGAAGAGAAGGGAGAGATCAGCAGATGCTGCCATGTGCCTCGCCATGTGGCAGAAAAATTCAGGATCTCCAGCAGCTGGTCTTCAGGGAAAAAGCATCACCTTGATGCCTTAATTTGTACAATTTTACTCAAAACTGTAAGCTTGTAAGCTAATAAATTACCACTGTTAAAAGCCAACCCATTCTCTGGCATCTGCATTCAGCAGCCTAGCAAACTAGAATTCACAGAAAGCCTGTGTTCTTAACCAAAAAGTAATACTGCCAGTAAAAATTAAGTATAGACCACAAATAAGGAAAATTATTTTCATAAATATTTCTAAGAAGTGTTTAATATACTTAATATTAAATAATTCATATAAGATAATAGTATTACCATTGCAGAGAGAAAACAAAGGAAAAAAAGATTGTGAATAAACACATAAAAATGTTTAAACCCAAACACTTAAAAATCAATAATATTCAGTGATGGTGAAAGCAAAATGAGACTGACAGAAGTATGAATTTATACAACCTTTCTAGAATCCAGTTTGTTGAAATGGATACTAATTCTTAACTCATTAATTTTGCTTTAGGATTTACCCTAAGGAAATAAAATAAGCAAAAGTGATGCTTTAAAATTATATCCAAGTACTTGTAGAAATTATATACCAAAAGAGAATATTGCTGCATTATTTCAATAACAAAAATTTTAATAATATGCCATAATTCAAATGACAATAATTTTAACTGCATGTATTAAAAATGCTTACCATATGAAGTTAACAAAAAATTATGATATAAAATTTTCTCTGTATGATATTGTGTCAAGATAAAACGTATGTGCATAAAAGTGAATAGAATTTAGGAAATAAGTTTAGGTAATAAATAATTTTATACTTTTATGTTCTGCTCAATTATTTTACAATGAACATAGATAATTTCAATAAGAGAAAAAATGATTTTTAAAGACTAATTATATCATTATATCATCAATAGCCTAAAATGAAGCTTCCTGTAAGTTTGTTACTTGCTTCAATCACTTTTTCCCGACAATCTAGTCTCCTTTGTAGCACAGAAACTTTACCAGATGCTGAGGACACCATGGAAAAAGGGACACTGCTTCTGCCGTCAAAGAATGCACACTCTAATGGGGGAAGAGGCCAAGTAAACAAATAACAATAATACTAAATTTTAAATTTGATCTGTCCTATAGAAAAAATCAGTTAAAAATTATTAAAGCATAAAGGGGAGTGATGCCTAGGAGACAAGGGGGTTGTCAGGAAAAGGGTCCACTGAGGCAGGTCCTGGAGGAGGTTTGCCAGCCCAGGCCCAGCCGCGGTCATTCCAGCTGGAGGACATTCCAGGCATCTGGAATCTGATCAGAGGAGCACAAGACACTAAGTGGAGCTGAAGTGCAGCAAATACCGAAGGCAGTGGGCTGGCAGTCAGCGAAGCCGGGCGCACAAGTCGAAGGGCCGCGTCTATCCGAGTCAAGTTCGGAGCTGATCTCCAAGCACTCAAAAGCTGAAATTTACAAAGTGCCATTTAAAATGGCCTCAAATATATGAAATACTTAGAGATAAATCTGACAAAATATAGGAAAGACCTATACACTGAAAACTACAAAATATTGCTGAGGGATTAAAGAAGACCTAAGCAAAGGGGAAGATAGCCCTGTTCATGAGCTGGCAGATCAAGATATCAGTTCTCCCCAAATTGATCCTTAGACTCAGTGCCCCATCGAAATCCTAGCAGGCTTTTAATTTTTTGGTAGAAATTGACTAGCTAATTCTAAAATTCATATAGAAATGTTTTGCTCTTAGAAGAGCCAAAACAACTTTGAAAAATAAGAAAAATTGGAGAGGTAGCACTATATGGTTTCAAGTATTGTTATAAAGCGATGGTGTTGGCATGAAGATAGACAAAGAGACGATGGAACAGAATGGAGTCCAGAAACAAACCCACATGTATGTGACAACCGGTTTTAACAGCAGTGCAAAGGCACCGCAGTGACAGAGGGCAGCCTTTTCAACAAATTGGGTATCCATAGGCAAAAAATAATAATAATAACTTGGACCCATTTCTTACACCATAAACAAAAATTAACTCAAAAAGAATCACAGTTTTAGTTTGCTAAAAGCTACTGGGAGCAATTTACCAGAGTGGGTTGGCTTTTATAATGGGAATTTATTAGGTTAAAACCTTACAGTTCTGAGGCTGTGCAAATGTCCAAACCAAGGCATCATCAAGAGATGCTGTGGGTGATGGGGTACATGGCAGGGCATGATAGCGGCTCTACCAGTCTCTGCCTTTTCTTCCAGGCTCACTTAATCCCTGTGCTCAGCTGTGGGCAATCAGGCACATGACTTGTCTCTCCCTTCTCCTCCAGGCCCCTCTCTCAGCCTCTCAGTATTCTTTTTCTGAGACTCTGTGCTCAGCTGATTCCAGCCTCTGGCCTTCAGGACCTCTCTCTCAGCCTCTCGGGGTTGCTGTCTCTGCTGCTTTCTCTCTGTGTCTCTGCTCTCAGGCCTCCGTTTACACAGGAGTCCAGCAAGAGGACCAAGACCCATGCTGGGCCACGCCTCACTGAATCCAGCCCAGGCAAAGGGCCCCACACCCACAGGAATGGACTAGCTTCAAAAACATAATCTTTTCTGGGATCCACAAAAAGCTTCAAACACTCTACCCTCTGCATCTCAGAAGGACATATTATTTCCTTCTGCAAGAAACATCCATTCCATCACAATATTTCAAAGAAACTTAGATAATTTCAGTAATAATGCTAAGTACAAACTCTCATCAACATCAGTTATAGGCTTACAGTCTGTCTTGGGGCAAAATTCCCCTCTGGCTGTGAATTTATCTGCTTCCAATATACAAAGGAGGTTCAATCATAGAATAAATGTTCCCATCACAATAGGGAGAAATTGGAAGGAAAACAGGGGTCACTGGTCCCAAAGAGTTCTAAAACCCTGCAGGGCATGCTCTATTAGATTTCAAAGGCTGAGAGTCATCTATAGAATGGTGGTTTGTTCTCCTCAGTGTCATGGAGCAGGAGTCCCACACTTTTCAAGGACTTGCCCAGGGCCATCTTCTTGGCCCCACCCTCATCAAGTATCCAGGTGACCATCAGACACTAGGCCTCGCCCTCTGAAAACACTAGGGTGATGGCTAGATTCTCCCCAATCTCTGGGGCATGTGCTCAAACCCTCAGAACAGTGGGGTTTTAGTCCAGGCTGACAGTGGTTTCATTCACACACATCTCACAAAAAGCTTATTGATTTACATGCAGATCATAGGAATCCCAACCATCAGACAGTAGGTCTTTCCACATATCTTTTCTGGATAACTGCATTTCCAATCCTGACTTTCACTGAAATGGCTAAGTGATTCCATGTCCGTTAAATTCTCACATGGGGCACTATTTTTTCTGGGGACTCGTTTTCTGGAAGCTCAGAATTTCCCAAACCATCAATTTCTGGTTTCTTTGTGCCCAGGAGTTCGGTTCTCAGCTTATCCCTTTCCTTGCACATTTTACTATAAGTTGCAAGGAGAAGCCAGGCTGTGCTTTCTACATTTAGTTTAGAAATCTCCTCAGCTAAATATCCAAGCTCATCACTTCTAAATTTTGCCTTCCATCTGACATCAGAACACATTTTTTCCAAGTTCTCTGACACTTTAAAGCAAGGATCACCTTCCTTCCAGTTTGCAAGGACATGGTCATCATTTCCACATAAGACCTCATCAGAAGTACTGTTAGCATCCATATTTCTACCAACAAAGCAATCTTGGCTTTTTCTATCAGGCATCTCACAATTTTTCCAGAATCCACACCTTGCCCATTTATAAAACTGTCCCAACATTTTGGGTATTTGCATAGCAACAGCACTCCACTTCTGGTACCAATTTCTGTTTTAGTTTGCGGAGCAATTTATGGTAGGGGAAGCATAGAGAGTTTGAGAGTTGATCAGCTTTGTTTATTTTTTTGGTTGGTTGGTTTTTGGTTTTTGGTATTATTATTATTTTTACTGGAATAATGAAAATGCTCTCAAAATGACTGGAGGATGAATGCATAACTTGTGATTATATGGAATAGCATTTATTGTACACTTTGGGTGGATTTATGCTTTATTAATATGTATTAATAAAATTGATTTGTTAAAAAAGCATTTAAACCTTCCAAAAAAGTAAATAGTAAATGTGTTGCAAAAATGTAATGTGAATTAATAAGAAAACTGTCTTAGAAAATACTATTATCAATAAAATTTACAAAAAAAAAAAAAGTTGCTAGGAGCAATATACCAGAGATGGGTTGCTTTTTATGATGGGAATTTATTAGGTCAAAAGCTTACAGTTCTGAGGCTGTGAAAATGTCCAAATCAAGGCATCATCAAGAAATGCTGTGGGTGATTGGGCACATGGCAGGGCATGGCGGATATGCCAGTCTCTGCCTTCTCCTCTTGGCTTACTTTTTGCATGAACTCAGCTGTGGGTAATCAGGAATATGACTTGTCTCTCCCCTCTCCTTCAGGCCCCTCTCTCAGCCTCTCAGGGTCCTCTCTCCATGCCTCTGTGCTCCACTGATTCCAGCTTCCAGCCTCTGGGACCTCTCTCTCGGCCTCTTAGGGTTACTCTGTCTCTGGCTCTTTTTTCTCTGTGTCTCTGCTTTCAGTCCGCCATTAATAAAGGACTCCAGCAAGAGGACCAAGACCCACCCTGGATCATGCTTCACTGGAGCAATCCAATCAAAGGCCCCCAACTGAATCCAATCCAAACAGTCCTACACCCACAAGAATGGATTAGCTCCAAGAACATGATCTTTTCTGTTTCAAACTGTCACAAACTGCTTCAAGCTTCAAAATGTCACAATCACTGACCTAACTGTAAAAGCTATAATTGTAAAACATCTTGATATTATAGGAGAAAGTGTTTACGTCCTTAAGCTAGGCAAAGATTTCCCAGACACAACACCAAAACCACAATCCGTAAAAGAACACATTGATAAATTGGACTTCATAAAAATTTAAAACTTTTAATCTTCAAAAGACATTGTTAAGTGAATGAGAAGACAAGCTGACGACTGGGAGAAAATCTTTGCCAAGTATGTATCTGATAAAGGACTTATATCGGGAATATATACATATATATAAAACTCTCAAAACTCATCAATTAAAAAAAAACAAAATTGTCCAATAATATTATGAGCAATTTGAACAGACACTTCACCAAAAGAAGATATAAGGATACCAAATCAGCATATGAAAAAATACTCAATGTAATTAGTCATTAGGGAAATGGACACTAAAACCACAATGAGACACCCCCTAAAATGGCTAAAATCTAAAAAGTCTGACCATGCCAAGTGCTGACAATGGTGTAGAGGAACTGGAATGCTCACCCAGTGCTGGTCAAATGCAAAATGGTACAACTTTGAAAAATGGTTTGGCCGTTTCTTAAAAAATTAAATGTACACCCTGTGATGGTTAGGCTAATGTGTCAACTCAGCCAAGTAGTTGTGTCCAGGTGTTTGTTTCAGCAAGCACTGGGCTAATTGTAATACAAGAGCATTTATGGACTTCAATCACCAGTGAGTTTACTGCGTGGATAGCTGATTACATCTGCATCAATCAGGGAGATTACATTATCAATGGGTGGTGCTTTTATCCAATCAGTTGAATGACTTAAAAGTGGAAGTGATTTCAACATTCAGAGAGAATTTCCCAGCTCGTCGTTGGACAGGCAACTTCTCCCAGAAACTCATCAACGACCTTTCATCGGGCTTTCATCGGAGCCACTGGTTTGCAGCCTGCCTGCAGAACCTGCACTTGTGCATCCCCACGGTTGCGTGAGACTCTTTTAAAATTTCATATTATTGATAGATATCTCCTGCTGATTCTGTTTCCCGAGAGAACCCTGACTAATACACACCCCCCATATGATCCAGCCATTCGACTCCTAGGTACTTTTGCCCAGGAGAAAGAAAGCATTATACAAAGGCTCAAACATGCATGTTTATAGAAGTTTCATTTGTAAGAGCCAAAAATTGGAAACAAACAAAATGTCCACCAATAGGTGAATAAATAAGACAATTTATGGTTCATTCACTCAATGGAATACTCAGCAAAAAAAGGGAATTAACTTTGATACTTGCAACAAAATGAATGGATCTCAAAATAATTATGCTTAGCGAGAGAAGCCAGACAAAAAGAACACCTATTACACGATTCCACTTACATAAAACTCTAGAATGTAAGTAGTCTACAGTGATAGAAAGCACACCAGAGGCTTCCTGTGGAGGGAAGGCAGTGAGGGGCAGGAGGGAACTTTGGGGGTGATGTGTGTGCTCAGTGTCCTGTCTGTGTGATGGCTTCATGAGAGTATATTTCAGAACTTGTCGAATTGTACATTTTAAATATGTGCAGTTCAGTGTGTCAGCTAAACCTCAACAAAGCTGTTTTCAAATGTAAATTCCAGTCCACTGGAAATTGGACTTAGCATTCAACTTTGCCCGTCTTGGTGTGAATCTTAAGAATGGAAGCCGAAGGCGGCTGGCTTACGTACAACAGCATGGGGTGAAGCTTAGCCTGTGTGTCCAGGTCCCACAGGTGAGAGATCAGCTGAGCCTGGGGCATACGAGCTGTCCTGCATGAGGGACAAGTCAACTTCTGCAGGGAAAGTGTTTCCCAACTGTTTTAGTCAGCCAAAGGGGTGCTGATGGAAAGTACCAGAAATCTGTTGGCTTTTATAAAGGTATTTATTTGGGGTAGAAGCTTGCAGTTACCAGGCCCTGACGAGTCCAACTCAAGGTTACTTCCTTACCAAACTCCGTTGTCACATGTTGAAGCAAGATGGCTGCTGACATCCGCAAGGGTTCAGCCTTCCTCTTCCCTCTTACGGCTTCTTGGGTCCAGCTTCTTCCTGTCTCAGCTGGGGGGTGGCATAAGGCCTGTCTCTCTCTCCAGGGCTCATTTCTTTCTGGGCTCAACTGCTCTGCTCTCTTCACAAGGTCATCTGTAGACTCTCAGGCAAAAAGGCTCATCTCTCTTCCCGGGGTGTCTGCCGTGTCTGTGGAGCCGCCCCTCTCCCTCTGTGTATCTTCTCTGTGTACCTACTTCTGCGAATGTCTGTATATAGCCCAGCAAGGGGGCCGGGACTCAACCCTGCACGCCCTAATGATGGGGTCCAACCAAAGCCCTGATCTTGATTTAATCAGGTAAGCATAAAACCTTTGAATTTAACACAATCAAAGGGGATCACGCCCAGAGGAACAGACCAGCTTACAAGCATAATCTGTATCTCTTTTTGGAATTCACAGGTAATATCAAACTTCCGCACCAGCGAACTTCCACCAAACATTCCTGGGAAGAGGGTTGCGCTTCCCAGGCTCCCTGAGGAGACGTTCGTTCCGCTTCCCAGGCTCCCTGCAACCTCCAAGGAGGGAGACATGCTCCAGTGGCTGGGATTTTGAATTCCCACATTAAAATCAATAAATGGGCTCCCTGATTTGTATATTCATCTCATGTAATTTAAGTCCATTATGAATCAAATCATCCATAATATTGCTAATAAAATCAGGAGAAATTAAACTTGGATCCTGATAAATTTAGCAAGCCATACCCCCGGAGGCTTCTGATCCCCAACAAAATGACAATTTCTCTCAAGAAAAACTTCAGCAGGGAGATTCTGATTTAAAAGCTTTTGTTACAGTTCCTTGAGGAACTATTCATTTTCTTAAGGCAACTCTAAGAGTACCTATCCATTTGCATAAGGCAAAATCATTCCTTCATAAAATGACCCAATTACTCCTCTCTTACAATCTTTAAACATTCACTATTAAAGAGTTTCTGGTCACATGTACAGACATTTTTTTTATAACTATGGAGAAAACTCATAAATCTGCTGGGAGACAAAACAAAACTTCTGACTTGCAGCAGAAATAAAGCTATTTAGGATTTACAAGTATGTTTACAATTCTAAAGCAGTTTTTTTTGGGAGGGGGTGGCAGTGCAGGTAAATTTCTACCTAGCATATCAGCACTCTGTCCAGAATAAAACTGTGAGCCTGAAACCTGTAGCTGTAAACAGAAACCATGCAGTGTGAGATCCTAGCAATCTTCTACTTCATAAATTTTAGCTTATACATTCCATGATTTTTCATCCGAGGGCAGTTCTAGGCACTGTGCAGTTGTACTGAAGTCATTTTTGCTCCCTGTGCCTTCGACATGTTTTACAGACACAATCACACTTAAAAAGCAGCCCTGCAGTGAGGCCCAGAGCGGACGTTTGTCTTGTCTCTGAGTGCACTCGTCAGACTGCCTTTGTAGGCGGGGTCGGAGCAGAGGGACACGGTCTCCCCTGCTCCAGTTTATCAGACAAGGACTCGTGGCCACGTTAGGAAGAAAGGGGGGTAACAGTTGAGTCAACTGCTTGCTAACTCTTCTTCCTATTTGAGTCTGTAAACCATTCAGCACAGAGCCACATGTGGTAAGAGGGAGCAGAGGATGCCACTCTACAAATGCAGCCTGTATGGTCAGTAATCCCACCATGCATGGGAGACTCACCCCTGCAGACACCACAGGGCCCGCAGTCCTGCACTCAGGTGCAGTTAAGGTGAAATGAAACTATTGGGAAAGAAAATCAAGTACCTTTAACTGCCTTTTCCAACAAATCTCCCCAAAAAAGTTTCCACTGAACAGAGGACACGCTGGTAAGGTGGTCCTAGGTGATGTCTACATCACACAGCTGGACACAGCGCCAAGGGCATAGCACTCAAGGCCAGTGCCCTTTGAATTCCTTTAATTTTGCTTTTTGTCATACCTCTGTCAGTGATAGAAAGTACAGTATGGCTTTTCAGATCATTTCTAGTGGATAATAAAGTATGGCTTGAACCATGGCTCTGTCCTCAACTCGCTGGTCACCTCTCATGCACTTGCCTTCTCTTCTGCTAAGTGGGTGCAGCAATGCCTAATTTCCCAAGTGATGCCAGAACGAGCGTGGACACTGGCAAAGTACCACATGTGCCTGGCGCTTAGCAGGCATCAGGAAACGGAAGCAGGGAACAAGAACATCTGAGGAAAACACTATGCCCTGTTTTTGCTATCTAAACATAGCATGACTTAATAAACACTTTAAAACTTGTTAACTTTCCTTTTTAATGGTTTATACACCTGCAAAATAAGGTCAGAGAGCACATTTAAATCAGAGGTAAAAAGTACATTTGTAAACTGTTGGGAACCTCTTGAGAGAAGCACATTCTGAATTGTGTCCCCAGTAATTTAGTAGAAATAAAATGCTGCCCTGGGAGGAAAGCTTCATCTCATTTAAGATAATATAAAATATTCTTCTATGAGACTTGGTATATTCACAAAGGCTCTCTTTGTTGCTGATAGATTGTTAAAATAACATACAAAACCTGTGGCAAAGCAATAAACCATGTCACAGTGCACTCATGACCTCATAGAAAGATGCCCTCAAGAAAACCTGTGAAAAAAATTCAGAAATCAAAGAACAAGAGAAACAAAGTAAATAGCTCAAAAATTGATCTTTTTTTCCTAAGTGTTTTCTTCTTCATTTGCTTCACTGGCTCTTATACAAGTACTTAATGATCAGAGAAATTTATTCAGAAATATCTGTTTGTGGCAACTATGTGTTACCAAATTGAATAACTATAAATATTCCTAAATAAGTAGTTAATAAAAATTGATGGTTTTAATAATGAAAAGAAACTCAGCAACAAAATTATTTTTGAGTCAGGGTTATTGTGGTATCAAACATTATCCTCATGTTTGTTATTCATAAAATTAATTGAACCCTTCAAAATATTCCCTGTAACTTAGTTTCATAAAATTATTTCAAATGCATTCAGATCTCTTTCCAAAAATTAATTTTAAAAATATGAGGAAATAAAATTGATATATTAAAAGATTTGGGGACTTGAAATTTAGAAGGCAAAGTCATTAATTCCATTTAAATGAAATTTGGAGACAACTAAAGGGAATTTTCCACCTTATCCAGCCTAAATGAGAGGACAAAAGGGGTAGACAGACCAGACTACGAAGTAGTGGCCTCCAAGATTAAAAAGAAGCCTCTTTTTCGCAATTTTATCATCACTTGTAAGTGATAAAGTGCCAAAAGACAGGCTTGTGGCAGTAGCAATACATTTTCTTTGAGGCAGTAAAATCATCAACAAGGTGCCATTGTGTAGCCCTGCTTGAATATGAAAGCAATTTTCCAAAGCCCTGCGGCCCAATTCTATTGTTTTCGTCAAGAAGGAATATTCTAGGTCACAACTTCGCGACTGATTATGAGAGACGCTGCTTGAAGGATGAGCAGCTCCCCAGCTGACTGTGTGCAAGGCTGCAACTTTGTCAGCCGCTGTACTTGCAGAGCCCTAAAAGGAGAGTGAATGCTCACAGGACTTCTGTACGTTTGTCTGCCCAGTATACTGGCATGCTTTCCTAAGAAATTAAAGTAGGAAAGGACAAGTTTGGAAGAGAATTTAAAAAAGAGGAAGAAAATCGAAATTAAACAAATGTAAGTAAAAGTTTAGGGAATGTTATACAATTATATAAAAATCAATATGTACATTAGATGAACGCACTGATTTATTTTTTACTATTCCGTTATTTAAAATAAAACAACTCCACTAAAAATGGCATTTAATAATACTTTCAACAGGTTCCTTTTAAGCTAGGTATAAGACAATTCCAATGTTGGGAAATATTCACTTATCACCTTTGGGTATTTAATCCACTTATGACCAAACGCTATTTTAATTATTCAAATTTTCCAACAGCTTTGATATATCATTTTATGGTCAATAATTACTTATATAGAGATGTTTCTTAGAAAAAGGATAATAAATTTTGTGTCAAAAATCAATTGCCCCTGCTCTTTTGCACTCCTTGGTGTGTGTGGCAGTTTGATGTAATTATGAATTCCAAAAATATAATTGAATCATGCTTGTAAACTGATCTGTTAATCTGGGCATGATTAGGTTAGGATTAGGGCGTTGAGCCCCACCCCTTGGTGGGTGGGGAATCGAATATAAAAGGCAAGGCCAAGGACAGTTGAAGCAGTTTTGACTTTGGAGAGAAGGCCCCAGGAGAAGAGAAGCAAGCCGTTCACCTGATGGTCTACAGCTGACCTTGTGGAGGAAACAGGAGCTAAGCCCGGAGAGAAACGCAGCCCCGGGAAGAGAGGAACCCCAGAAGCCTGAACCCTGGCAAACGCCGGCAGCTGTCTTGCTCTAACACGTGGCAATGGACTGTGGTGAGAAAAGAAACTTAACGCTTTATGGCCTGGTATCTGTGGACTTCTACCCCAAATAAATACCCTTTATAAAGACCAACCCATTTTGCTATTTCACATTAGCACCCCTTTGGCTGACTAACACAGTGTGGGAGGCCAAATCCTTCAGTCTGACACCAGATTGATGACATCCATCTTACGAGATACGTAAGTGAGTGCTTAAGAAATTGGCAGATGTACTTGAGTGGTTGTTTGAGAACCATACAGGGGATAGCAAATGGCAGGAAAGTTAAAAAGGCCGCAGTGCTAGGGGAAAAAGTGATAGCAGAGCAGTGGGTGCCCTGTCAGCTTCAGCCTAAAGAATGTGAACCCACAGACTTCTCAGAAAATAATGTTTTCCAATTAATTTAATTTTTAAAATAATCATAAGAAAGACCTTGTTATTTCAATCCTTAACTTAAAATGTTTCTAAAATAGAATTTTTGTTTCAGTAATTATTAAAATAAGTTGTATAGTTCCATATTTTATTCATTCTATGAAGATTTAAGGTCTTATAGAAGCTTATTCCGCGCATCAAATACCCCTGTAAAAATTCTGTAGATGGGGGGGGGGGGCGCAGAAGATTGGATTTAATTGGGCAGACCTAGAGCATCCTTAAAGAACTGATTATTTAATAAGCCCCTAATATGATCATACCTTTTGGAGATTTTCTTTGTGATGTTTAAAACCGTGTGGTAGTTTGAGGCTTTTGTGGACCCCAGAAAATTATGTTCCTAAATTAACTGACTCCATGGGTGTAAACCTATTGTAGATTCAGACTTTTGATTAAATTACTTCAGTTAAGGACCTTTGATTACATTACTCCAGTAAGCTATGGCCCAGGATGGGTCTTAATCCTCTTACTGGAGTCCTTTATAATTGTGATGAATTCAGAAAGACAGACAGAGAGAAAAGACCCAGGAGCGCAGAGAGGAGCCCAAAGCAGCTGCAGCTGGAATCGACAGAACCCAGGAGAGAGAAGAGGCCACAGATGGAGCAGCCAGAAGCCGAAAGCAGCAGAGCCTGGAGAAGGCGGCAGAGACAGGCAGACACCCCCATGGTGCCTGCCATGTGACAGGAATCCAGGATCACTGGCAGCCATGTCTTGGGGAAAGAGCTCCACCTCATGCCATTATTTGGACATTTTTCTCAGCCTTGGAACTGCAAGCTTATAAGTTAATAAATTCCCATCGTAAAAGCCAACCCATTTCTGGTATATGGTCTTGGTACCCTTTAAGAGGTTGGGCGGCAGCCTGTCTAGAAGGGGTTAGAAATAAATTGCCTTGGAAGCAAGAGGGTAGGGCAGAGGAACTTAAAATATTCTCTTACATCCAACTTCATGAGTCTCTCATTCATTAAACAGAACTTTAATGCCATTCTGTTTTTTTAGAAAAAGATTCTAAATTCTCCCTTATTCCCCCTAAACTCACACTGACTCCTCATGCCCACTGTAACTCAGACTTAATCATCCATATTTGTTGAGAGTGGTTTTTCCATGATAAGTCTCTAATCACTCATTTCTGGATGAATTTGAGGGTCTGTACAAGTAGCAAGTGAAGGCAGATCTGTAACCAGCCAGAGCTCTGGAGGCACCTCATAAAACACTAACAGACCCCCGTGGTGAAGTTGGGAGCTTTACTGGTGCAAGATGTTTAAGAAAACCTCTGTCCAGTCACTAGCTGACCACTAAGCTAACCAAGCAAAGTCTTCAACAGTCACACACTTCAAAGAATACACTTTACAAAATTAGTCAGGAAAGTCACTAACCAACAACAAACAGTGGCAAAAAGAACACTAGGTGGGGAGGGGTAACTGATTTCTAGAGTTGCCACATAATAGTATTTTAAATGTCCATATTTTAACCAAATTATAAGACATGCAAAAAAAAAAAAAAAAAAAAAAAAAACAGGAAAGTATGGCCCAAACATAGGAAAAAGGCAATCAAGAAAAATTTCCCTGAGGAAGCTCAAATGTTAGGCTTACTAGACAAAGACTTTAATTGGATATTATATATGTGATCAACTAAAGGAAAGTATATATGAATAATTTTAAGTATGAGAACAATATCTCACCAAGTAGAGAATATCAATAAGAGGATAGAAAGTACTTTTAAAAAATAACCAAATAGAATTTTTGGAGTTAAAAGTATAAGAACTAAAATGAAAAAAATTCTCTAGAGGGGCTCAACAGCAGATTTTTTGCTGGAAGAAGAGAGAATCAGCAAACTTTTAAGTTCTTTGAGATTATCCAGTCTGAGGAACGGAAAGAAAAAAAGAACGAACAGAGTCTCAGGGACTTGTAAGACACCATCAGTGTGCCAATTTGTGCATAATGGGAGTCCCAGAAGAAGAGGGGAATAGAGAAAAGGGCAGTAATATTTGAAGAAATAATGGCTTAAATTTCCTAAATTGATGGAAAGCATTTATCTACAGATCCAGGAAGCTCAAGTCAGATAAACTCAAAGAAAGTCACACCTTGACACATCATAGCCAAATGGTAGAAGGCCAAAGATAAAGACTCTGGAAAGCAGCAAGAGAAAGGTGAATTGTCGTGCATAAAGGACCTCTGATATAATTAACAGATGACGTCACTTCAGAAGCCATGGAAAATGGAATGCAATAAGATGACATATTCAAAATGCCAAAAGGAAAACAAAACCTGTCAACCAAGAATATTATATCCATCAAAAAATCCTTCAAAGATTAAGAAGAAATTAAGAAATTCTCAGATAAACAAAAATTGTGAGTTTTTATGACCAGCAGACCCACCCTACAAGAAATACTAAAGGAAATCCTTGTCTGACATGAAAAGATATTGGACAGTAATTTGAATCCACACAAATAAAGTGTGGGTAAAAGTAACTACATGGATATATATAAATTAAACAAAAGATAACAATAATATAGAAGTAAAGCAATAAAAAAAAGACAGTTCATATAGAAAGCAAGTATCAAAATGTCAAATGTAAATTATATCATAAAATTATATTAAATATATTATATCATATAATTATAGTAAATAAATGAGTAATTATATTAAATATAAATGATTTAAACACTCCTATCAAATGGCAGATATTAGTAGAATTGTTTAAAAATATATATGCTATCTAAAAGAGATATACTTTTAGATTAAAAAACACTACTAGGTCGAAACTGAGAGGACGAAAAATATATTCTGTGCGAACAGTAACCAAAAGAGAGCTAAAGTGGCTGTGTAAATATCAGACAAATGGACTTTAAGACAAAATTACTAGAGACAAAGGAGGACATTTTATAATAATAAAGTCTCAATCCATCAGGAAGTCATAACAATTCTAAACACATATGGACATAACAACAGAACTTCCAAATAAATGAAACAAAAACCTACACAATTGAAGGGAGAAATAGACAATTAAACAATAATAGTTGGAGACTTCAATACACCACTTTTAATAATGGCTAGAACAACTGGGTGGAAGATCAACAAGGAAATAGAAGACTTAATAACACTATAAAACAACTAACCTGATAAACATCTATAGAACACTCTACACAACAGAAATATACACATTTTTCTCAAGTACACTAGGAACTTTCTCTAGGATAAACCACATTTATTCTAATAAACAAGACTAAATGAAATTAAAAGGATTGAACTCATACAAAGCATGTTTGACAACCACAATGGAATAAAATTAGAAACCAAATAAAATAAGAAAAATTATGATGGAGATATACGAAATAGAGAATAGAAAAACAATAGAGAAAAAAATTAATAAAACCAAGAGCTAGTTCTTGGGAAAGATCAACAAAATTGATGAACATTTAGCTGAATTTACAGAAATAAAAAGCATTAAAAGTCAATATTTAAACAACTGTATGCTAATAAATTAATAACATATATTAAAAGAATAAATTCTTTAAAAGACAAACTACTGAAACCGACTAAAGAAGAAACTGGAAAATCTGTGTAGACCTATAACAAAGAGATTGAATTAGTAATTTAAAAACTTCCCACAAAGTAAAGCCCAGATCCAGAGGGTTTTGGTGCTAAATCCTACCAAACATTTAAAGAATAATTAATACCAATCCTTTGAAAACTCTTCTAAAAAAATAGAAAAGGAGAGAATACTTCCCAACTTATTCTCTAAGTCCAGTATTACCCTGATACCCAAACCAGACAAAGATATTAAAAGAAAAGAAAACCAAAGAGCAATATGCCTTATGAATAAAGATACAAGACTCTTCAACAAAATACTATCAAATTGAATCCAGCAACATATAAAAAGGATTCTACTTCATGACCAAGTGGGACTTATCCCAGGAATGCAAAAGTAGTTTAATATTTGAAATTCAATCAATGTAGTATACCATATTAATAGAATAAAGAACAAAACCCACATGATCACCTTAATAGATGAAGAGAAAGCAAAATGCAACACCCTTTCATGAAAATAACCACTAAACAAACTAGGAAAAAAATAGAACCTCCTCATTCTGATAAAGGATATTTACTAAAAACTCACCGCTAACTTTATACTAAATGGTAAGAGACCAAATGCACAGAAGCAGGACAAGGATATTTGCTCTCACCACTTCTATTCAACATTGTACTAGAGGTATTAACCATAGCAATTAGGCTAGAAAAAAATAACCCATATCAATTGGACAGGAAGAAATAAAGCTATCTTTATTCAAAGATGACATCACCTTGTATTCAGAAAATCCCAAGGAAAACACACACACACCCACACACTCAATAAAACTATGAAAACTAGTAAACAACATTAGCAATGTTGCAGACCACAAGGTCAATACACAAAGGTCAATTACATTTCTATACACTAGCAATGAACAATCTGAAAATGAAATGGAAACACTTACAATTAAAAAGCATCACAAGAGAGTGGATGTAGTTCAAGTGGTTGAGCACCTGCTTCCCATGTACAACATCTGGGTTCAATCCTTAAAAAAAATCACAAAGAATAAAATACTTAGGAACATATTTAATAAAAGAAGTACAAACCTTGTACATTAAAAAATTTAAAACTAAAGAAAACGTAAATAAATGGAAATAAATTCCATTCTCACATATCCAAATACTTAATATTGTTAAGATGGCAATATTCCCTAAATTGATCTACAAATTCCCCTATTAAAATCTCAACTGCCTTTTTTTTTTTTGGCAGAAATTGATGAACTGATCATAAAATTCATTTGATAATGCAAAGGATCCAGAATAGCCAAAATATACATGAAAAGGACAAAGTTGGAGGAATCACACTTCCCAACTTACTAAAAATCCACAATAACCAAGACAGTATGGTTTTGACATAAGAATACACATTTAGTACAAAGAAAGAGAAATGAGAGCCTAGAAATAAACCTTTACATTTATCATCAATTGATTTTCAACAAGGGTGCCAAGTTAATTAAATGAGAAGAGAAGAGTTTTTTCAACAAAGAGTGCTGGGACACTGGATACCCATGTGCAAAAGAATAAAGTTGTACCCTACTTCATTCCATATACAGAAATTAATTAAAAACTGATCATAGAGCTAAATGTAAGAGTTAAAACTATAAAACTCAAAGAAGAAAACATAGGAGTAAATCTTCAAGATCTTGGGTTAGGAAATGGTTTCTTAGATAAGACACTCAAAGTATAAGTGGCAAAAGAAAAAAATTGATAAATTGAACTACATGAAAATTTAAAACTTAACAAACAAAAACAATGTAATCTAAGCATCTTTTAAAATATAAAAAAAAAATAAACAAAAAACTTAAAACTTTATGCTTCAAAGGAAACCATCAATAAAGTGAAAAGATGACACACAGAATGAAAGAAAATATTTGTTTATGATATATCTGAGAAGGGATTTATGTTCAGAATATATAAAGAACTGTTACAGCTCAGTAACACAAAGACAAATAAGCAAATTTAAAATTGGCCAAAGGATTTAAACATACATTTTTCAAAAGAAGATATATAAATGGCAAATATTCTCATGGAAAGATGTTAAACATCATTATTCGTTAGAGAAATGCAAAACAAAACCACAATGAGAAACCACATCATACCAACTAGGATGACTAAAATAAAAAATAACAATAACAAGTATTGGTGATGATATGGAGAAATTGGAACCCACATACATTGCTGGTAGATTTAAATATAAAACAGTACATTCCCTTTAGAAAATAGCCTGGCAATTTCCAAAAAGCTAAACATAGAGTTACTATATGATCCAGCAATTCTACTCAAGAGAAACGAAATCATATGTCTACTAAAAACCTGTACAAAAATGTTCACAGCAGCATTATTCATAATAGCCACAAAGTAGAAACAACCCAAATGCATATCAACTTGACGAATGGATAAATAAAATGTGGTATAGCCATACAATCGAATATTATTTGGCAAAATGACGTGCTGATTCGTGCTATAACATGGGCGAACCTTGAAAATATTATGCTAAGTAAAAGAAACAAAGGACCACATATTATGTGATTGAATTTATACG
The DNA here is from genome assembly GCA_026826555.1 of Tolypeutes matacus. Taxonomy (NCBI): domain Eukaryota; kingdom Metazoa; phylum Chordata; class Mammalia; order Cingulata; family Chlamyphoridae; genus Tolypeutes; species Tolypeutes matacus. Next base: position 662,343 of record JAKSZT010000049.1, on the reverse strand, counting down.
AAATATCCAGAATAGTTAAATCTATAGGTTAGCCCTTTCCTGGGCCCTGGGTGATTAGGGGGTTGGGGGTAACAGCTAACAGGTATAGGATTGTTTTGGGGTGGTGGTGAAAATGTTCGAAAATTAAATAGTGGTATTGGTTGTGCAATTCTGTGAATAAACTAAAAACATTTAATTGTACATTTAAATGGTTAATTTTATGATATGTGAATTATATATCAGTAAAGCTGTTGTTAAAAAAGAAGACAAAATTGCACCCTAGCCCTAGGCCCTAAATGAAAGCAATGCCACCTTTAAAATAAATTGGGCTGTGAGAAATTTTAAATGTTAATAAAAGTCATGCATTGCCCCAAAATAATTATATAGTATAACTAATGTAATATAATACATGAATATACATACGTGAGTGCGGCTCGGGAGGGTTGCTAAAAACAGCGGTGGGAAGGAGCCACAGCAGCCCAGAGGACGCCGAGCTGGGAGCCGGGCCCGGGCGGCCGGGCGGGAGGACAGCTGCCCAGCTCTGCTGCCTGCCCCGGCTCTGCCCTCCCTGCTCTCGCGGGGTGGGCCCGTCCAGAGCTCCCGGGAAGCCCTCCGTGGAGCCCGCCCTGCGTCAGGAGGAGCACACGTGAAACAAGACCTTCAGACGGTGAGGCTAGAGGCACTCAAGTGCTTTGAAAGCCTTTGCATTTCGCCGCCTTATACACATATCCACACAGATTTATACATACATGATAGCCACGCACATACCGCAGACCTGCACACACTTTACATAACGCAAGCATGGTTATAAACATGCTGATTTCAAGCATGCATTTTTCTTGTTCTTTTCTGCTTGGTTTCCCCTTTCCCTTATCCTTTCTTCTTCACTGACACCAAACCCCCCTCCCGGATAATCCATGTTAAAAATCTAATTCCACTCCTATTCTCATCTGCACTCACGTAATCTGATATAGCAAAGCATCGTCATCTGTTGGAGATGATCTCGGTTTTCAAAAATGGGACCGTGGTGCCGGCTCTTCTCCACCTTGATTTTCACTCCACAGCTCCACGTGGGGAGTCTGGGTCTTGGGGTTTGGCTCTGACTCCTCCTTGAGCGGCACCAGAACCCCAAGCCCGGGGCTCAGTTCCTCGCTGGCGGCAGCCACTTTGTTGCAGCTCTTTCGCTGTCATGAAAAATGCTGAAGTTTTCAGAAGTGCATGACCTTGTGCATGTTTTTGTTTCTTGAGCATAAAGTCCCAGAGTGGGACGAGGGGCACTGGATGGGGCCAGCAAGACCGCACTACCGGGCGTTTCCACCGCCCTGCATGTCCGTGTGCCCTTCACACGCCCCGACGGCAAAAGCTGTAGCTCTCCCTAATTGTTGCAAATGCGCGTCATCTGTTAAAGGGCCGCCCGCCAAGGCAGCCCGGAGCCAGGGGAGCTGGCGAGCTCCGGGGCTGCCCTCGCCCCCTCCTCGGGCGCCCCCAGCAGCCCCAGGACCGCGTGCGCCCAGCGCCCCCAGCAGCCCCGAGGCCTCTCCGCGCGGCCACCCGCGCCGGCGGCGGCCCCGGCCCCGGCCACGGTCAGCACAGGCCCGGCGAGCCGGTCCGCGCGTGGCGTCACGCGTGCTGGGCTTGCGGTGGAGGCGGCGCTGCTCAGCGGAGAGCCACGGCCTCCCCTCGAAAGGCCGGAGCGGTGCTCGGTTTGCCCTTGGATTCAGTTTCACTAGCGTGCGTCCCAGCTGCGTAAGTGACACGGTCCCGTGCGCCCTGATACCTCCAGGGCGGCCCCTAGGAGCCCCTCATTCTTAGGACACGCTCTGTCCCAGGGCGCTCAGGGTCTGAGGCCGGTGGCCGCCGGCTTTTAGGCGCCGCTGCGTGCGCACATGCAGAGCGTGTGCGTGAAATATCCTGGCGTTTTAAAAAGAAATTTAAGAATGGTTCCATGTCCATTAGTCAAGCTTTCTCTGGTTCTTGATTATATTTTGCTATCCATAAGCTGCTATTTCTTCCGTTCATGAAGTGTTTTATGAAGTAGGGGGACTATAAAGAATGCGTGTGGGTTTCTAATGCCCGTGTCCTCTTCCTCTCTGCTTTCCCCTCAGGCCATTTTTGCTTTGCCCACTTAGTAAGATTATAGAAGGGAGCAAAGAGCACTACTAAGATAATTACAACAAAAATGATGGGGTCCTAGGAGTCCTGCTCTCTCGAAACTTGCCGGCGATATTTGCATGGCAAGCACCTTCTGCTGACACTCAGAAGCCCCGAAGCTTTCCTTTGCTGGACCTCTTTCCTGTCTCCAGCCTGCTGCTGCCCCCACCCCACACCCCAGGCTGCTGCGCAGGAGCGGGGGGGCCAGGCCTCGGGCTCCCCAGGGGCGCTGCTGGCCTGCACCGAGGGACGTCGCTGCCCGGCTCCTGTGTGTGATGTGCTCAGCTCGGATGGCTGATACTATGTGCTCACTTTCCTCTCCCTCCCGATGGAGAGCAGGGTCAGAGCAGCCTTTCCTTACTTTCAGTAGCCCCAACACCAGCACAGTGCCTGCTCGTGACAGGTGAGACATAAATATTGAACACGCTACTGGAAACTGCAAGGTGATTTTCCTCTGTGTCTGCAGATATGAACATGTATATTTATTCCATCTCAGACAGGAACTGCTAGTCTTAAACCTTGCTGGAATGAGAATCAACGGGTATAAAATCAAATGAAACGACATGTGCCTGGTTTATAACCAGCCCTTGTCGTTCCTGAAACTGTGCCCGGGAATCCCTGACCAGCAATGTCTCCAGTTCCCTTGAGCAGACGACTCATTTCCCTGGCCAAAAACTCTTCTTAAAGCAATATTTTGCATAGAGGGGCCATAATTTTAGGAGAAGAAAGGTCAGGCAATTAAGAGGGAAAGAATGTCTAACAGGTGGAAGAAAAAGCAGTCTTTCTTTTAAGGAGGACTTGGATTCTGACTGGAGCGCTGATCGGCTTCTAAGATTCTAAGGGATTCTAAGGGTCCTCCCCAGGTCCCTGGGAGCTCGCCAATGCCTTTGTGCTGCCTTTTCTTCCCCACAGCTGCCCACCCCCAGGCCTCAAAAGTACCAGCTTTATTAAACAACAACACGCAAACAAAGAGAACATCCCGATTATGCAGAGATGCTGAGAGCCAAAGGTTTGCCTGCACCTTCCTGACCTCAGTCCTCATGCAGCGTCTCCTGTGAGCAAAAGGCTCGGTTTCTGTCCTCAGTCGGTGTCTGGCACCCACCTCCATCAGGGCCGTGCTGTCCTGACAAAGGATAACAAATGGACACAGTTGTCCCTAATGGGTTTTTGACTACAGATCTTGCACCATTTCTCTGCGAGGCAATTGCAATTATTTGTCATTCTAATATGACTTGGCAAGGAGGTCTGGAAAACATGGCTATTATTCATCAATATGTATATTTTGTACTTATATTAATATTGGAATATCATTATTACTTGCCTCACATTGTATGAGCAAGATGAAATTACACTGCGTAAAAAATGCATTAAATTCTCCTCTGCAGCACTCATATAGCAAAAGTACAGGTAATTTAAGAGCTTACACCATTTATATGCTAAATGCTACCATTTATTATTATTAGTGGGGAAATACTTTTACCTTTGCACTAATGGGAAATATATCAATATGTTTCCACTATTAATTAGAAATAATACAGCTAATACCAAAAGTGAAACCTTTTATAGTTTATCTAGCCATCCTTTTACATAGTGAAATGTTCTAGTACCTAATTTCTCTATCACGTTAGCATAAGTCTAATTTTGAAAATTGTAGTAATATTAATTCTTTAGTTTTGCATTCTTGAAGATGCTTGCACATGCAGGATTAGTTCGGCAACATTTGAAATTCAGGGAACTAGCTTTGTAAATAAGTACCAATAATTTACCAGCCAACCTTCTTTCAGTGTGTATAGTTAATATTGCATTATAATGATGACGAAGCGCAATGATGAAACTTAAACCCCTATCCAATCTTGGGTAGTTTTCTATTGTTTCTGTAATTTTATCAATCCGTTTTCTGTTACTGAGCTGGAGCTAAGTAAAATTCAAGTGTGTTATAAATACATGAAAAATTTTTAAAAATTGCTATGTGCTAAAAAGGACAAGATTATCAGAGTCTGTTTCCCAGAATTGCAGTCAGCACACATCCATGTACACGCGGACACACACCTGTGTGCACACACTGCAGCAGGAGCCAGAACAAGGCCAGCCGCATAGCTGTGTGTCTCCAAGATGCATAGGAACTGCATCCTCATTGCCCAAAAGAAAACTCAGTGCCAAACTTCCACCCACTCACCCATTATTTACCAAGTACCTTGCAAAGGGCCAGCTCCAATTTTCAAGCAGCTACATTGCATGAGAGACAACATTAGAGCCGAATTTCAGCTCAGAGGACTTAGGAATCTGGGGGAGCTGACAAAGGCCTCTTAGCAGAGAAAGGCTGCATGTGCTGGCGGGTGGGGCAGGGGGCGGGTGGAAGCATTAAGAAGCTGAGGTGAGCAGAAACCTCCCTCAGAAAGCAGTGCCCCCGCCCAGAAGGATTTGAAGTACGACTAACTGTTAGAGGAATGTAAATTACAGTCAAATGTGAGACGGTAACACACCTGAATTACTTGACCTTAATTCTGCAAAGCCATCAAGTTACAGGGAACTCTCCACTGTCCTCCGCAAACAGCCCGGCACACAGGTGCCCGCTGCCTCCCAGCGTGGCAGCCTCCAGAAGCACAGTCCCTCCAGCAGCCAGCGCCGCGTGGCTCGGCAGCAGCGAAGGCTCTTCCCCGCTGGCCGCCACACATGGCATTTCACGTGGCACCGCTCAAAGAAAGGAGGAATTCTAGGAGCAGAGACTGAGCTCGGAGGCCCACCCGGTCCCTCAGATACAGGACACGCCAGAGGCGTGGTCCACGCAGAACTGCACGAAAGCACAACGAGAAAACAGACCCGAACAGAACCGTGGAGCCAGAGCCAGCCCTGGCGGCATCTCTGGTGGAAATGAAATAAACCCAGATAAGTTCACTTTCCTATAACATCTCCTGTTTAAAGAGTGGAAAATGGAAACCACTTCCTACTTGTCTCCTTAAAAATACTCTTCCGCTCCCCGGCTGGCTGTGGAGGCGGCACGAGGCCAAGAGCAGACAGGTCCCCAGGTCCACACTGACACCAGGGCAGAGCTTGGCAGACCCGAGTCACTGACGGGTGTAGGGGAAACCGGGCCAGATTCGTGGAGAACCCTCCCCAAGGCTCACACCCCAGCCCCTCCTGGATGAGAGAAAGTGGGCCCCGTGGTAGGAAATAAGCTTCTTCAGGAATCTCTGGGAGCACCTGCCCAGCCGTTCTCGTTTCGGCACTTGGGCTTAGAGCAGGCCCACCTCCATGTCTGCACCTGGCCTGGAAAGAGGCCCAGGATGTGCCAGGAATTACACCAATCAGCCACTTGCAGAGTGGGATGAAAAGTGAAATTGTGCTGGTTTTTCATAGGAAAAAATTAAACAGATATCTTCCCCTTGCTACAAAGTGTTAAAGAAGCATATATTCCCGTGTGCTTTAAAACAAAAGACCTAGCAAAGGATGCCTAAGTGGCAGGAGACTGCGTGACCCAGGAACCAGCAGAAGATGCCCCGTGCTCTCCAGCTGCTGGAGCAAAGGAAGTCTGAGGAGGGGTCCGGCTCGCCTGCAGAAGGGCGCAGACTGGGCCTCGGCGTGAGGCTGTCCGAGTACGGCTCCTCCGTCCTGACCTCCACAGCCAGGGAAGGGCTCTGACAAGGGGCAGAGGCCATCAGCTGAGCCCTGGCCATGAGAGGAGGAATTGGGGAGAAGCCCCCATCCCATGGAGGTTGCATGCCACACAGGGAGACGCTTCCCCAAAGCAAACTGGGATGCTGGGTATAGTGGGAGTGGGTTTGGAGAAGCTAAGCAAAAACAAATGTCCACCGACGCTGCTAAGCGTGGGGGGGGGGTGCGTGGAGATGTGGGTAGAGACGATGTGTCTGTACCAAGGGCATTTGAAGGACGTGACCATATGTTTGCACATATTCACAAAGCACTGTGGAGAATCCATTCAGAGATTGGGGGGCAGGGGACTCATGCAGAGGAAACAGGTCAAATAAACTAGGGTACATATAATGGAACAACTTGAATTAGGATTTTTTAAAAAGGAGGCAGAGTTGTATGTGTGGATATAGAGCACTATGATGGTTTGAAGCCAGGGGGATCCCAGAAAAGATCATGTTCTTGAAGCTAATCCATTCCTGTGGTGTGGGGCCCTTTGCCTGGGCTGGATTCAGTGAGGCGTGGCCCAGCATGGGTCTTGGTCCTCTTGCTGGAATCCTGTGTAAACGGAGGCCTGAGAGCAGAGACACAGAGAGAAAGCAGCAGAGACAGCAACCCCGGGAGGCTGAGAGACAAGCCATGTGCCGGGTCGCCCACAGCTGAGCTCCGGGGGAAAGGGAGCCGGGGGGAGGAGGCAGAGACCAGGGCCAGCAGAACTGCCGCTGTGCCTGCCGTTGTGCAGGGGTCCAGGACGGACAGCATCTCTGAAGGTGCCTTGGATTATGGGCCTTTTCACAGCCCGGGAACGGTAAGCTTTTAGCCTAATAAATTCCCACTACGAAAGCCAACCCACTTCTGGCAAGTTGCTCCCAGCAGCTCTTAGCAAACTAAGGCAGGCTCACTCCAAGATACACTGGCAAGTGGCAATCCGTAGAGGACAGTACATAACATAACCCATCTCTGGGGAAGAACATGAAGGAAAGAGAGAGATGCAAAATTTGTCTCACTTTTGTAATTGGGTTTGCTTCTGGGAGGGGAAAGGCAGTCGGGGCTAGAAGATGTGAAGAAAGAAACTTACTTTTTTCACTCTCCTTTGTTCTCTGATTTTTTAAATAAATGCATCTATCGTTCCTTACATAAAAACTTGATCATTGATAAGTGTTCACATTTTTCCCAGTAATTACACTTCTAAGAAGTTATCCTAATAAATAAAATACACAGAAATATGTATATACAAAGATATCAATCCCATTATGACTTATAAAATAGGGGAATGGTTTAATAAAATGGGAAAGTATATAAACATTTCAAATCCTGTCTTAAAGGTATATTTTAAAATGTGGGAGATGCTCAAAATATATCAACTGAATATAGATTTTTTAAAGAATGTGCACACATAGACAAAACACAGATATATGAAACAATATGCCTCAAAGTATTTACTGGATGACAAGATTATGAATGTTTCAATTTTCTTTTTTATACATTTTTGGTATTACCCAGATTTCTTCAATGAATGTATGACTTTGTCAGAAAAAGTCACTTAAAAGGCATGCTAAAATATTAATTATAATATTTTTTAATGTGCAGAATTTAAAACTTTTATTTTTACAACACAAGACTGGATTAAATTATGGTTTGCTATTGAATTTATTAGGAGTCTTAGCATTCAGTGTCAGTGCTTAATATTTAAGGAGTATCTGTGTGAGAGGCTAAGCATTGCAGGTGGTATATCAAAGACATGCTTCCACCCTAAAGAAATGACAGAATCCCTGGGTTAAAAAGTAGTTTAAAAATAGTTTAGAATAGTTATTTTTTAAAAGTAAGCATTAATAATGAAACGCATTCCAGATTTTTAAAAATTGTGCCATGTCAATGCCCATAATACCCTAATGTCAACTCTGAACCACTGATGGATTCAAAAACCCAGGGAAAGCGACGTAAATTTTTTACTGAGCACATATTGAGATGCTGAAGCATGACTTCCCGAGCCCCAGGCAACACATGCCCTCCCAGCGTCTCCTCCTGTCCTCCAGCTTCCACCACACTTGCTCATCCTGGGGGTTTCCTGACTCTCTGCTCTTGGCCCCTCTCCCCCTCTCCCACCTGTCTCCTCTCTCTCCTCTCTCCCTCCCTCTCTTTCCTTCTTATTCTTCCTCGCCCCCTCCCCCAAGCTCCCCACTCTTCTCTCTCCCCCTCCCCTTCTCCCCCAGCTCCTCATGCTCCCTCTTAGAACCATCCATCCCTTTCTACCGTCCCCAGAAATCTCCCTTCCATTTTCATATGTAGATGATGTTAGTCTTGCTTGGGTTCTTCCAGTTCTCGTCTCCACTGTCCATCCCAGGCAGTACCTCAGTTTACTCATCTGTGAAATATGGGCATTAACACCGACCTCAGCTGGAGGGAAGAGGGCAACGCCTGTTAGAGTTCTTGATCTTTAAATTTAGCTTGCTTCCTAACTAGGGGAGCTCTGTTTGAACCTAACCATTTTTAAAACAGCCAGAATATAAACTAGTGGATTAAATGCCTTTCCATGCCCTCCTCCTTTCTGAAACAAAGTGCAAATAATTTTTTTAAAAAAATCCAGTTCCAGTAGAACTGGAAAATAGGGCCAACACTAAACCACACCTCTGAAAGGAAGCTTACAGATGCAGCGATGCTTAGAATGAAGTGGGAGAGCCGTTGGGTGTAGGAATACATATTCAATGTGTCATGGATTACACTTGCCAAAATCTCCTACAATGCGTGGAATTGCCCCCAAAGGGCCCAGCAATGAGCTTTTTTTTTTTTTTTTTAGAGGAGAAAGCTGCTAAAAGAGTTTTAGGAATATTCATGAACTGTGTTCAATGCTGCAGTGTACCATAGAAGGTAGAGCTGAGAGAGAAACTCATAGGTGTTTCATATGAAATAAATAGGTACAAAATCCTTAAAGATGGCCTAACCCAAGAATTTAGTCCAAGCCAAGATCCTGTGCACATTTAAAAAGCAACAGACAAGTGTAAAACCTGTCTATCACCTTGAATTAGGTGGTAGTTTCTTAGATGTGACACCAAAAGCACAAGGAACCAAAGGAAAAATATATTAATTGGCCATCAAAATTTTTTTCAAAAAATACTATCAAGAAAATGAAAAAACTCAGAGAATGGTAAATAATATTTCCAAATCATTTATCTACAAGGAGCTTGATTCTAGAATACAGAAAGAACTCCTCCTATCAATAATAAAAAGACAACTGAATTCAAAAATGGGCAAAAGACTTGGACAGACAATTCTCCAGAGAAGACAACCAAATGACCAGATGCACATGTCCTTATTGTCATTAAGGAAATGCAAATCGAAACCACAGTGAGGTGCTCCCTTACACCCACTATGACGGGCACAACCAGAAAGGCAGGTAAGTGCTGGCAAGAATGTGGAGAAAGAGGAGCCCTCACCGATTGCTGGTGGGAATGAAAAATGGCGTAGCCGCTTCCTCAAAGGGCTAAACTTAGGCTACCCTGTGAGCAGCCGCTCCACTCCTAGGAATATGCCCAGGAGAAATGGAAATACACAGCCCCACAAAAACATCAGCATGTGTGTGTGTGACAGCCACAACGTGGAAACGAGCCAGGTGCCCACTGACCGATAGATAAACGCGATGCAGCATAACCACACAATCAATGTTTTCCAGCCGGAAAAAGGAATGAAGTACTGATGCAGGCAGTAGCATGCGTGAGCCTTGAATGCCGAGCTCAGTGAAAGAAGCCAGGTACAAAAGGACACACTGCACAACTCCATTTGCACAGTAGGTGAGTCTGTAGACAGAGAAAGTGTGTTAGTGGTTGCCCACACCCGAGCTGATGGGACAAGTGCTGGGGGTTCTTTTGGGGATGATGAAGCTGTTCAGGAATTATATGGTGGTGATGGTTGCACAACCTTGTGAATATATTAAAAAACAACTAATTGTACACTTTAAATGGCTGAAATATATGATAGCTCAAGCAGTGTGCTTTTAACCAGACAATTTCAATCATTCAAGGGCTAAGGGACTGTGAGAATGATAAGCCCTTCTTGTAAAAAGAAGAGTCGCTGTTCCATGCTGTTGCTTCTGAGCTGTCCTTCTGTCGTTCCTTCCAGATCCCTGCAGAGCTGGCTTCCTCTCCAGCCCCCAGTTCCTCAGGGAAGAACTCGGCACTCCTGGTGCAGGAGACCCAGTAGCAGGCTGCCCAGAGCCCCCGGCTGGCAGGAAGCATCTTTTCCTGCTGTCACATGGAGCTATCCTATCCACGCTGGATGTGCAGACCCCCTACCTCTGAGATTTCTGCCTCCTGGGTCTTCTTTACTCAGGAAGAGGAATATAAATATTCTGTGCTTCTGGATTTCCCCAAACTTGTCCGGATTTTCTTTCATTTTATTCTCCCTTCCAGAGGTCACCAGGAGACCCTTGGTGTCTCAGCAATGCTTGCTTGTCCTCCCGCTCGCCTCTACCCATAACCAAGAAATCATTATTATGTATTGGGGCAGGAAGATTTGAGGTTTATTTTTTTTATCTGTTCTCTCATATTTGAGGTCTTTTCCAAAGATGCTCCCATTTCTCACAGGTTTATGTCTCCGAAACTCAGAGACCTGGAAAAGCCTTTGTGTGTGTCAGCTTTTCATCCCTTCCCAAATTGCTTCTTAAATGAAGAATTGTCAACATTAAAAAAGAAATATCAGGGCGAAAAAAGAATTGGTTAATATTTCAAAATAATATCTCACCATTTACAAAGAAATCAGCAGCTTTTCTACATTAATCAATAACCAATTAAAAATGGAATGGAGAAAATATCCCACTTATATTGGCAATGAGGGGGATAAAATTTCTACCAATAAAATTAGTAAAAAATGAGCAGGATCTTCACTAAGAAAAAAAAAAGGAAACTCTAGAATTCTCTTGAGGAACATAAGAGATTAGAATAAAAGGTAGATAATAAGTTGTTCATGAATAAGAAGATTCAGTTCAAAAATAAAAAGGCATTGCTTCCCAAGAAAATCTACAAAATCAAAGGAACCCCAAATACTAAAGCGAATACCAATTCAAACTTTCCACATGACGAATTGATTCTAATGTTCATATGAAAAGATAAGCATGGGAAAATAGCCAGGAAATTCTGGGAGCACCGCCAGGCCCCATGCATGGGTACAGCGCCAGGTCCCGCAAGCCACACAGCAAGATGATGACGTAACAGGAGAGTGACACAAGGGAGAGCCAAGACGAGACGCACCAAAAATCAGGAACCAAAGTGGTACAGGCAGTAGGATGCCTCTCTCCTACATCGGAGGTTCCTAGGACCGAATCCCAGTGAAGACAGGAGGAGAAGGAGGAGAAGAGAGGGCAGGAAACAGACACAGAGAGTTGTCCAGTGAATGGACACAAAACAGCAAAAACGGGGGCGGGGGCGGGGGAAGAAATGGATAAAAGCAAATAAATAAATAAATCCTTAAAAAAATGTTTAGGGGAGGAGGATTTGGACTGTGTTAGTAGAAATACTTTTGACGATGCTCTTTCATGATTTGTTAACAGATGTCCACAACAATGCAGGGTGTTTGTGGGGGGTGATGTGTGGGAGCCCTGTGTGATGTTAGGCATGTTTGTTTTGTGGGATCACGTTGTTTGCTGAACACTTATTGTTTATGTATGTTTGGGTATGAATGATATACTTCAATAAATTGTTTGGAAAAAAAAGCAAATCAAAATGACAGACAAAAAGAGATAGCTCTAAAAATATAATAAAAAACAACCTAATAGAAAAAAAAATGGACCAAAAATGCATATATCAGTCATTTAAAAAAAGAAATACTAAGTGAAGCTTAAATAAATAAAATAGTAAATGACTTGAAAAGGACAGATGACAGCCAAAGTATCTGGCAGAAAAGCCATTTGGCATCCAACTGCAGACACATGCCCTGGCAATTCACGATTCCTCTATGACTGCTCCACATCCCCTGAAGTCCTGAAGATGCTTCTCTGGTCACTCCTGACACTGATTCTGTCTTTCTTTGCAGGACCCTGGCACAGGTGTGTGTCTGGAACATCGGCTTGGCACCAGCCTTCTCATCTCAGGGAGCTGGCCTGAGATGCCACACGTTCACAACAGCTGGCTGAAAGGCTCGTAGGTTCTGGCTCAGTGTGTGTGGTCGCATCCCAGGAACTTTCAAGATGAAGACACATGGACTGAGATGAGGCTGCTTTCCAACAACCATTCTTAACACGCCTCGGATGGAATGTAGAACTCTGTTATGATGTTGGGACTCAAGACTCAGACCCACGGGAAGAGTGGTTCTAATTTTAAGATTTCTTAGAGGGCAGTATTTGACCTATCCTAAAGCCAAATCCAGAAAATAACAAACTTCTCAATAGGAGGATTTTTTTCAGTTAAATGAATAACCCATCCCCGTTTGAGTGCATCTTGAAAATTCATAGCATTGCTTAGCTAGAGGATTCCACAACCTCCAATGAAAGCATGAGGTACGACATCACTGTCTAAATGCTCCTTTAATGTGGCAGTCATTTTAGGATCTGAAATACTGGTACAAAAAATATCAAGACAAGATTCACAAAGGACATTTAGAGACAAATGACAGCTAAAGATTAAGAGGCTAGAGGTACTGATTTATGAAGAAAGTAGAAATAACTAAACATATACAGATTACCTCTGCTGAATGATAAAGAGGAGGTACTGTGATAATTACTCAAGAACGCTCGAAAATTGTGACCAGAAAATGGAGGGGAGGACTTGTTTCAAATAATCCAATGACATAATTAATGAAATAAAAACTGTTATGTTTAGATTGGCACTAAAGGGGGACACTAATAAATTTACTGCAAAGTTTTCAATAATACCCTTTGTGTTAGTCAGCCCAAAGGGGTGCTGATGCAAAGTACAAAAATCTGTTGGGTTTTATAAAGGGTATTTATTTGGGGGTAGAAGCTTACAGTTACCAAGCCCTAAAGGGTCTAACTCAAGGTACCATAAGAGGTACTTTCTCACCCAAAGTCATTTGTGTCTGTGAGGGTTCAGCCTTCCTTCTTCTTCTTAAGGATCTGTGGTCCCAGCTTCTTCTGATCTCAGCTATAGGCTGGGCTAAGGCTTGTCTCTCTCCCCAGGCCCATTTCTTTCCAGACCCAGCTGTTGTAGCAGTTTGATAATGTTTACGAATTCCAAACATAGATATTGGATTATGTTTGTGAACTGTTCTTTTCCTCTGGGCAGATTAGATTACCTTGGATTCAGAGGTTTTACTTTTATTTTATTAAATAATGATTAAGGCTTTGATTGGCCCATGTCAGTAGGACTTGAGTCCCTGCCCCCTTGGTGAGTGGAGACTCACAGAGAAAATGCACCGCAGAGAAGGGAGGTTGGAGTTTTGAACTGGAGTCTGGGAAGTAAGCACAGAGGAACAGGGCAGCTGAGCTCAGAGAGAAACAAGCCCCAGGAAGAGAGGAACCCAGGAAGCCTGAACTCTTGGCAGATGTCAGCAGCCATCATGCTCCAAAATGTGACAACAGACTTTAGTGAGGGAAATAACTTATGCTTTATGGCCTGGTAACTGTTAGCTTCTACCCCAAATAAATACCTTTATAAAAACTGACAAATTTCTGGTATTTTGCATCAGCATCCCTTTGGCTGACTAATATCCCACTGCTCTGCTCGCTTCCAAAGGCCAGCTGTAGACTCTCAGGCTCATCTCTCTTCCCTGGACCTCTGCCATGTCTATGGAGCCCCTCTGTTCCTCTGTGTTCTCCTTCTTTGTGTATTTATTTCCCTGTCTTTGATTGAGCATCCATTTATATATCCCACAGCTGTAGGCAGGGACTCAAACCAAGTCACCCTAATGATGTGGTCAAATAAAAGTCCTAATCTTGATGTAATAAAATAAAAGTGAATCCTCTGAGTCTAATACAATCTAATACAACCAGAGGAACAGACCAGTTTACAAACACAATACAATATCTATTTCTGGAATTCATAAACAGTACCAAACTGCCACACTCCAAGGCTCATCTCTCTTAGACCTGAAATTAAGACATCTCCTTAGGGCAAGAGAGGAACCCCACCCACGTGTACAGAGAGGGTGAGTTTTCCCTGGCAGTTGAAGAGGGTGGATGTTCCACCTGATGTTCGGGGACAGTTTTGCCACCCCAGGGTACAGAGAGGGTGGAGCACATTCCCCAAGGTTTGGGGAGAGTAAGGTCAACACCCCGTAGATCTGAGAGGGGTGGGCTGTCTCCCATAGATTAGGGAAGACCAGGTCGCCCACTCACTGCTCTGAGAGGGTTGGGCCTGTAGGCCAGAGATTAGGGAGAATGTTGCCTTCCCTCCCTGTACTAAGGGGGTTGTGGTTCTACCCCACAGATTGGGTAAAGTGTGGCCATCACCCCAGCGCTCTTGGAGGGTGAAGTCTGGAGCTCTGTCACCACCAGATGCTTGATGAGGTGGAACCAAGAAAATGACCATTGGGCAAGCCTGTGGAAAGGGTGGGTCCCCATGAGACCCCAGGGAGAAGAAACCATCATCTTGAGAATGACTCTCAGACTTTGAAATCTAATGAAGTATGCCCTGCAAGTTTTCAGAACTGTTCTGGACCCGTGACTCATATTACCCTTCTTACGGTAATGAAAATGTTTATCCTTTGTCTGTCCTTTTGTATATTGGAAGCAGATAAATTGTTTTGTAAGTTTCAGAGGTCTACAGCCATATGGGACTTTGCCCCAAGACCAACCGTATTTGTTTTTTTAAAATTATTATTTTAAAGATTTATTTTTATTTATTAATTTCTCCCCACTCTCTTGTTGTTTGCATTTGCTCTGTCTGTTCTTTGTGTGCTCATCTTCCTTTTAGGAGGCACCAGGAACCGAATCCAGAACCTCCCATGTGGAAGGAGTCACCTAATTGCTTGAACCACCTCTGCTCCCTGCTTTGTTGTATCTCTCACTATGTTTTCCTCCTTGTGTCTCTTCTTGCATCATCTTGTTGTGTCAGCTCACCACACCGGCACATCACATCAGCTCACTATCTTGGTCATCTTTTTTAGGAGGTTCTGGGAACCAAACCTAGGATCTCCTGTGTGGAAGGCAGGAGCTCAATGCTTGAGCCACATCCGCTTCCCATCCAACTGTATTTCTTTAAACTGATTGTGATATGATTTTGTACTTAGCATTGTTGCTGGTTTAAGGTTTTTTTGAATATTGTACTGTCTTTTTGGAACTCAGAGGGTGAAGTGTGGCAGTTTGGTATTGTTTATCAATTCCAAAAATAGATATTGTATTGTGTTTGTAAACTGGTCTGTTCCTCTGGTTGTATTAGATTGTATTAGACTCAGAGGTTTCACTTTTACTTTATTACATCAAGATTAGGACTTTTATTTGACCACGTCATTAGGGTGACTCAGTCTGAGTCCCTGCCTACAGCTAGCCTACAGCTGTGGGCTATGTAAACAAATGCTCAATCAAAGACAGGCAAGTAAATACACAGAGAAGGAGAACACAGAAGCAGACACGCAGGAAGAAAGAGTGCTCCATAGACACAGCCCCAGGAAAAGAGATGTGCCTGATAGTCTACAGCTGGCCTTATGGAGAGACCAGAGCAGCTGAGTCCAGAAAGAAACGAGCCCTGGGGAGAGAGATGAGCCTTATCCCAGCCTACAGCTGAGATCAGAAGAAGCTGGGACCACAGAGCCTTAAGAGGAAGAAGGAAGGCTGAACCCTCACAGACACAAATGACTTTCAGTGAGAAAGTACCTCTTATGGTACCTTGAGTTGGATTCTTTAAGGCCTTGTGACCGTAAGCTTCTACCCCAAATAAATACCCTTTATAAAGCCAACAGGTTTCTGTACTTTGCATGAGCATCGCTTTTGGCTAATACATCCCTAAAGAAAGAAACTTAAGCCATATGTCTTTCTTTTAAGACTAAGTTCAAGGCAACAAATGAATACAACTTTTGAAATATTTTTAGCCTCTAATCTCATAAATTTAATATATTTCCTTTGTTGAGGTCTGAAAACTAGTGTAACATATGCAAATAATCCCTGTATGGTAGGGAGTGTTTTATTTTCAAAAGTCAGCTATTTGACAATAAAAAGAGATGAACAACTGACTTAAGCAGTACATGAATGAATCTCATGTGGAGCAAAAGAACCAGGCAAGTGGAACAGGTGCTGCTCATCGTGTGTGTGCAGTGCAAAGCAGGTGCAACCTGTGTTGGCGGATGCACAAAGGATGTGATGGCCATGGTCCACTGCCATGGTCGTCCACGGGGAGATGCAGCGAGAGATGTCCACAGCCGTGGTCCACAGCCATGGTCATCCACGGGGAGATGCAGCGAGAGATGTCCACAGCCGTGGTCCACAGCCATGGTCATCCACGGGGAGACGCAGCGGTGGCTGTCCACAGCCGTGGTCCACTGCCATGGTCGTCCACTGGGAGACACAGCGAGAGATGTCCACAGCCGTGGTCCACAGCCATGGTCGTCCACTGGGAGACGCAGTGGCGGCTGTCCACAGCCGTGGTCCACAGCCATGGTCGTCCACTGGGAGACGCAGCGAGAGATGTCCACAGCCGTGGTCCACAGCCATGGTCGTCCACTGGGAGACGCAGTGGCGGCTGTCCACAGCCGTGGTCCACAGCCATGGTCATCCACTGGGAGACGCAGCGAGAGATGTCCACAGCCGTGGTCCACTGCCATGGTCATCCACAGGGAGATGCAGTGAGAGATGTCCACAGCCGTGGTCCACTGCCATGGTCGTCCACTGGGAGACGCAGCGGCGGCTGTCCACTGCCATGGTCATCCACAGGGAGATGCAGTGAGAGATGTCCACAGCCGTGGTCCACAGCCATGGTCGTCCACTGGGAGACGCAGCAGCGGCTGTCCACAGCCGTGGTCCACTGCCATGGTCGTCCACGGGGAGATGCAGCGAGAGATGTCCACAGCCGTGGTCCACAGCCATGGTCGTCCACGGGGAGATGCAGCGAGAGATGTCCACAGCCGTGGTCCACAGCCATGGTCGTCCACTGGGAGACGCAGAGGCGGCTGTCCACAGCCGTGGTCCACTGCCATGGTCGTCCACGGGGAGACGCAGCGGCGGCTGTCCACAGCCGTGGTCCACTGCCATGGTCGTCCACGGGGAGATGCAGTGAGAGATGTCCACAGCCGTGGTCCACTGCCATGGTCGTCCACGGGGAGATGCAGCGAGAGATGTCCACAGCCGTGGTCCACAGCCATGGTCGTCCATGGGGAGATGCAGCGAGAGATGTCCACAGCCGTGGTCCACAGCCATGGTCGTCCACTGGGAGACGCAGCGGCGGCTGTCACGACCATGGTTGTCCACTGGGAGATGCAACAGCAGCTGTCACAGCCACAGGTGTCCACTGGAAGTGAGCAAACATGGACTTTCTGGGGATGCAGAAACATACTATTTCTTTATGGGGGTGTTCAGTAGGCAGGTGTATACATTTGTCAAACTTCAAATTGTACACTGAAGATCTGTGTCCTTCATTATATTTAATTTTTATCTCTCTTTTTTTAAAGTCATTTATTGGGAGATTTATTTTGTAATGCCCCTACAGTATTTCAATTTTTTTTGCAATGTGGCAATTTTTTTAAAGCAAATCAGAGTTAAATTTTGGATCAGACCTTCATTTCTCAGTAAGAGTAAATATTTATATTTATGTCCAAGAAGCTCAGCACACTGGCAACACAGTAACAGAAGCTGCCACGTGCCAGGAACAGGCCTCGCAGTCGCTTGAGAAGCAGAGGGTTCCGCATGGGGTTTTTCACGCACGGGCCGGGTCCAGCTGAAACCGCTGAGCCCGAGTCGTGAAGCCCATTTCCTGGCAGTCCTGCTCAAGGCCGCCCAAATGCCCCCCAGGCCAGCAGACCCTCACACCTCCTTTGGCTGGTCCTTCCTTAAGTCAGCACACAGTGTTTGTGGCAACACAGGCTGGGGGCTGGGGGCTGGGGGCTGTGTAGTTCCCCCCTAGAGTGCAGGTAGACCTGTACTGGGCCCCCTGGGATGAGGCCCCTCACAAAAGATGCTCTCTGAAGACCTTCTCCCTAGTTAGCTTTGAGGAAGTCCCAAGCATGTTGGAAACCCCCAAGGCAGGGAGCTGCAGGCAGTGGGCATTGGGCAGCAGCAGGGACCAAGGGCAGCCTCAAGAAGAAGCCAGCAAAGCCTGGGCCACAGTCCTACCTCCACAAGAAAGTGAATTCCTCCAATACCTAAGGGTACCTGGAAGCCCTGCCTGGGGAGCCTCCAGGTGAACCTCCTAGAGGTTCAGTTCTTGATCCCAGCCAGAGTGACTGTATTAGTCAGCCAAAAGGGGTGCTGATGCAAAGTACCAGAAATCTGTTGACTTTTATAAAGGGTATTTATTTGGGGTAAAAGCTTACAGTTACAATTCCCTAAAGAGAACAACTCAAGGTTACTTCCTCACCCAAAGTCAGTTGCCACGTATTGAAGCAAGATGGCAGGTGACATGTGCGAGGGTTCAGTCTTCCTCTTTCCTCCTAAGGCTCCATAGGCTCAGCTTCTTCTGATCTCAGTTGTAGCTAACATAGGGCCCAGCTTCTCTATTCTCTTCAACTGCAAACTATCAGGCAAATGGCTCATCTCTCTCTGGGGCCCTAGCATCAAGTTCTCTCCTCTTCCAGGTCTATGGAGCTTTCCCTATTCCTCTGTGTATCTTCTCCTGTGTTCTCCTTGAGTGAGTGTCCATTTATATAGCCCACCAAGGGGGCAGGGACTCAACCCTGACCATGCCCTAATGACATGATAGAATCAAAGCCCTAATCTTAACTAATCAAGTAAATGTCATTCAAGCCTTTGAATTTAATACAATCAAAGAGTATCATGCCCAGAGGAACAGACCAGTTTACAAATATAATCAATATCTCTTTTTTGGTATTCATCAATAATATCAAAATGTCACAGTGACCCTGGGCAGAGGACCCCAGGCCCTCATCCAGACCTTCAACCACAGACACTTTAGACAAGTATGTGTTGCCTTAAGCTGTAAGATTTGTGGTGATGTGCTCCACAGTAATAAAAGCAAATGGAATAGGGGAAAACGTGAGAGGGGAAGAGGTGGGTATATGGGAATCCCCTATATTTTCTATGTGACTTTTCTGTAACCTAAAGCTTCTTTGAAAATAAAATGAAAAAATAAATAAATAAATAAGGCACTGGGGGAACATACAGAAGAAATCATCACTGTGCCTAAAAGATAACAGATCTTATGACGGTGAAAGACACAATGCAAAAAAAAATTTTTTATTGTATTTCTTTTTCAATTAAAAATTTTTTTTATTGCTTTTTTTTTTTTTTACTTTGTTTTTGGGGAGGTTTTGGATTGCAGAAGGGTCACAACTGTGTCAGGGGGTATCACTGGTACAAGAATCAGTGGTAGGGGGATGTGTTGGGAGGAGTACACCTGGGGCATGCCTCTATGGTATACAAATGTGTTCATATGGTCATGGGGTGTTGTCTTGGTGGGTCTCCAATAACCAACAAAATATTGAATTCTCATCCTGGGGAGTCCTGCTACATTCTCTAATAGAGTAGCAAGAATCTTTAGATACATAGGCAGTGCCTAGCTAAAGAGGACAGACCAATACACCAGGCCCTTGATATTGATGCTTGTACTCATGAAACTTGTTCTTGTGAAACTGAAACTTAGCCTAGCATTATATATTGCCTAAGAGTTACCTCCTGAAAGCCTCCTTGTTGTTCAAATGTGGCCTCTCTCTATATATATATATATATATTAAAAACACACTATCTTCCACTCAGTATGAGACATGACTCCTGGGGATAAGCCTCCCTGGCACCAAGGAATTATTACCAAGTGTCAACTAGCAATACATTTGGGACAAGGCCTTGGCCAAAAGGGGGAAATATTAAATGCAAGTGAGTTTTTATGGCTAAGAAATTTCAAAGTGAGTTGGGTGGTCATTCCAGAGGTTACTTTTATGCAGGTCTCAGAAGGATCTCACTGACTGCCACAGTAAACAGTGCCTCAAGCAGGGTGGCTCCTGGGGGCTCTAGAGACATCTAGCCACTATAGGCAGGGCAGACATTCTCAGGAATTTGGTACCCTGTCAGTGGGCCTTACCTTGGAATATTTGATAAACTGTTCCCACAATACATTGGAGTTGGATTCATTTATAATTTTCCCACACATGGTTCTCATGCCTTTTTATTTGAACCTATAATTGGCACAGCACCCATTAAATATGTGTCCCAGAGACTTAAATCTTTGGTCTGTTCATGAATTTCAGCAGAGTGGCAGCCAACACCTACTCTCTAGGTCATCAGACTTATCCAGAACAACTAACAAAAGGATGATGGACAACACCCATCCCAAAAAACAGAGTGTGTACAATTGTAAGCAAGACAGTTCAATTAATCTGCCCCATGGGATCTAAGCCCCTTTCAATCAGAAACAGAGTGGGCATCACCATCCCAAAATCCTCAAGATTGAGGAATGAACTAAATAAGGGGAGAATGCAACTATGGACTAAAATAGACTTATTATTATTCTAGTAATGGAAGAACTAGTAACACTGATATAAATACAATGGTCACCAGAGGTTCTGAGCGGAGAGAAAGGAAAAAATAGGTGTAATATTGGGCATTTTGGGGACAGTGGAATTGTTCTGCGTGGCATTGTAATTGCAGATACAAGCCATTATCCATTTTGTCAAAACGTATAAAAGTGCATTGTGCAAAGTGTTTACACCATAATGTAATCTATAGAACATAGTTAGTAGCAATGCTTCGATAAGTGTTCTGTTCATTAATTCTAATAAATGTACCACGCTAATGAAAGATGTTGTTAATGGGGGAAAGTGTGTGGGGGGGAGGTGGTGGGGTATATGAGAATCCCCTATGTTTTCTATGTAACATTTATATAATCTAAAACTTTTTTAAAAATTAAAAAATAATGGAACATTTTGTCTTGGAACATTCTTAGTTGAAGCTCTTCCCATCCCTGTTGTGCCCCTAAACTTCCTCCAATACTACTGGAGTCTCTGATCACACAGCAGCCTGGGGCTCCTGAGTCAGTACCTCTGACCACGGGTTGGTGTTGGCCCTGAATTCTGCTACACTTCAAATACCTGACAAGACCAGACAGACACATTTGTTCAATTCTTCTGAGGAGATGAAATTACAGCTCCATCTCAGGCTAAGAGTATAATTTCCCACTTGTATATAATAAAGACTGATCTTGGAATTCAACCAAATGATGCTAAGGAATAACCCTAGACTATTTTATTAATAAATATGTAAAATGGGAGGCAAATGAGGGAATAATTTTGGCAGTTTAAAATTATTAGTTGTGCCTCTTTGCTTTTTCCTTAAATGACAGAGAAAGCATTTTTTTTTATTATTTTTTTTTTTTTAAGATTTTATTTATTTATTCATTCATCCCCCCCGTGCTGCCCGCGCTCGCTGGGTCAGCCAACTACGCCGTGTGGGCGGGCCCGCCCCCACCAGGAGGCCCCGGGAACCGAACCCGGGGCCTCCCATATGGTAAACGGGAGCCCTACTGATTGAGCCACAGCCGCTTCCCAGAGAAAGCATTTTTTAAAATCCCACTGTCAAATATATTATTTTCAAGAAAATATTCCTGGCATTCCCACATAGCTTGCATTTTAAAGCAGCTGGTTTTGAGAAGGTCAAAGGGGAAAGGCTATAAAGGAATTTTAATATTCAGTTTTATTTATTTTAATTTTTAAAGTTCAGTACCATCAGAGAATTTTATCACCTGAATGTTCTTTTCTTCACTTCTATGCAATGCAAAATAATCTTATTTTACTTTTACTAAAATTATTCCACATTCTTTTTGAGGGTCTTCAGATCCAACTTTTAGTATATTTTTAAAAGCACTATTAATTACGTAATGCTTTATTTCTATAAATAGCTGATCTGACCCCCTACCACGGTTCCAAAGTCAGTATTAATAAAGTCTAGACTCAATTAATGTGTATAACAGCACAATGTGCATGCTGGTCCAGTTAGTTTTATTATATTATATATGAAACTCTGGAGATCACACTAGAGTAACCAGAACCAAATACTGAATTCTGCATTCGGTATATGTCAAGTTCATACAGGGTATTGTGACATAAATATAAAAATGTGTTTCTAATTATGTGGAATAAGGTTTTTTGTCTTAAATATATTAAATATTTTTAAAATATTTTGAACTAAATGGAAATGAAAATACAAGTTATCAAAATTTGTGGGATGCAGCAAAACCAATACTTAGAGGGAAATGTATAGCATTGAATGCATATATTAGAAAAGAAGAAAGATCTAAAACCAATAATCTAGGATTCTACCTTAGGAAACTAATAAAAGAAGAGCAAATTAAATCCAAAGTAACTGGAAAATGAGAAATCATAAAAATTAGAGCAGAAATCAATCATATGGAAACAGGAAAACAATACAGAAAGTCAATAAAACCAAAAGCTCTTTCTTTGGAAAGATCAGTAAAATTGATAAACTTCTAGCTGAATTAACCAAGAAAGCAAGAGAGAATATACAAATTACTAATACCGAAAATGGATGACAGAAATGATTCCATGGACATTAAAAGAATAAGAAAGGAGTAATATGAACAACTCTCTGACCTAAATTTGATCACTTAGATGATAAGGACCAATTGCTTGAAAGACAATCTATCAAAACTCAAACAAGGAGAAATAAATAGGCCTATATCTATTAAAGATATTGAATCAATAATTGATAATCTTCTAAAACAGAAAGCACCAGGCCTAGATTATTTCACTGATGAATTCTACCAAGTATTTAAGAAAGAAATGATAGCAATTCTCTACAATCTGTTCCAGAATATAAAAGCAGAGGCAACATTCCCCAAGTCATTCTATGAGTTACCCTCATACCAAAACCAGACCAAGACATTATAATAAAGGAAAATGACTAAACAATATGTCTCATAGATGCAAAAGTCCTCAAAAATATTATCAACTCAACTCCAACAATGGATAAAAAGAATTATATACCACAACCAAGTGGGATTTATTCCAGGTATGCAAGGCTGATTCAACATTTGAAAATCAATTAATGTAATCCATTAAATTAACAAGCTAAAGAAGAAAAACCATATGATCATATCAAAAGGTGCAGAAAAAGTATCTGACAAAATCAACACCCATTCATGATACAGATTCCCAGCAAACTAGGAATAGAGAGGATTGTCCTCAACTTGATAAAGAGCATCTACAAAAAAAAAAAAAAAAAAAAAAAAAAATACATCTAACAGCATAATTAGTGGTAAGAAGCTAGATGCTTTCCCCCTAAGATCAAGAACAAGTCAAGGATACCCCTTCTTACCACTTATATTCAACATCATACTGGAAGTCCTATTTAATGCAATAAGACAAGAAAAGGGAATAAAAGTCATACAGATTGGGAAAGAAGAACTAAAACTGTCTTTGTTTGCAGATGGTATGGTTGTCTACAAAGAATATTTCAAAGAACTAAGGAGTGATTATAGCAAGGTCACAGGATACAAGTCAATTGCTTTCCTATATACCAGAAATGAACAATTGGAATCTGAAATTAAAAACACACCACCATTTACATTAAAACCCAAAAGGTGCAATACTTAGGTATAAATCTAACAAAATATGTAAAGATATAAATCTAACAAAATAAATGTAAGATCTATATGAGGAAAACAACAAAATTCTGATATAAGAAACCAAAGAAGATCTAAATAAATGGAAAGATATTCCAGGTTTGTGGATAGACTCAAAATTGTTATGATGTCAGTTCTTCTCAACTTGAGCTATAGGTTCAGTCTAATCCAAACCAAAATCCTAGAAAGTTTCCTTGTTGATATCAACAAACTGATTCTAAAGTTTGTACTAAAGGCAAAAGATCCAGAATAACCAACATGACATTGAAAAAGGATGAAGTCACAGGACTGACACTGTCTGACGTCAGGACTCACTACATATCTACAGTAACCAAGACAATGTGGTATTGGGGAAAGAATAGACAAATACATCAATAGAACAGAATAGAAAACCCAGCAATAAACCCACACAAATATAGTCGACTGATCATTGACAAAGGAGCAATGACAATTGGATGGAGAAAAGTAACATCCATATACAAAAAAATTTATCCAGATACTGATCTTACGCATTTCACAAAAATTAATTTAAAATGGATCATAGACCTAAGTGTAAAATGCAAACCTATACAATTACTAGAAGATTATAGAGGATAAAATATGGGTAACCTTGGGCTTGGTAATTTTAATTTTAGATACAATACTAAACACACAATCCATGGCCGAAAAAAATGATGTTGGACTTAATTAAAATTAAATCTTTTGCTTTTAATGGTGCCTGAAAGACAGTCAAGAGAATGAAAAGACCAGCCACAGGCTGGCAAGTGCTGGAAGATAATGCCTTTTCTCTCTTTTTTTAAATAATGACTTGAAAATTATGCAAATTTTCTCTGAAGTATTTATGTTGTTCCGTGTGTTAGCATGTGGAAGTGGGCTAGCGGAAATGCGCTGGACGATCCTGGGGGGGGTTGATCTCTGGAGGGTGAGGGATTTGCTGAGGATGTCTTAGGACCATTGGTTTAAAGTGTTTTCATTTGCAGTGTTCTGCTGCCTGGAGTCTGCAAGGGCTGGGAGAGAGGAGGAGGAGGAGAGGAACTGTCCGCTTAGGGTCTCTCAGCCCCAGTGTGAGGGTCAAGAGGTGAGGAGTGAGAGGTGAGAGGGGAGGGGGAGGTCAAGGGCAAGTGTGATACATTGAAGAGAGTCTGAAGTCGCTGTTTTTCCTTTTTTCCCCTGAAATCCCACAGATTTCAAGGCAGGTTTCAAGGTAGTCAGGATTGGGGAGGAGTGGCAGGGGAAATGAGGAGTGAGGCAGCTCAGTCCAGGGAAGGAAGCAGTCTTTGTCAAGGGATATATGGAAAGTCTCTATACTCTCTGCTCACTTTTTCAGTGAACCTGAAACTGCTTTAAGAAATGAAAAAAAGTACAAAAGAAAAAAAATAGATAGATGATCTATAGATAGATAACCTTTGTAAAGTTCTTGCTTCAAGGGCTTAACTACGGAGGAATGAAAAGGTAAATCAATTAATTTGTGATTATTAGATGTTGTTAGAAAATACTTAAATATTTTTAAATGCCTGGACCAAAAACTGAGAGCCTCAAGTGGTAACTGGGAACTAGGTCTGGGGATCAGTCTCAGGGGCCCGGAGGCGGCAGTGCCTGTCTGCCTTCAGGAGATGGGGACCACAGGTGCCTCCACAAAGACTAAACAGATCTGCAAATAAAGCCTGTCGATGATTCACCCTCAAGGAGGGGAAGCACAAGTCCCATCCCAGTGTGGGTCGCGCACAGTGGCTCCTTCCAAGGGGCGAAGTTTGGAGGATGGGCTAGTAAGGAGGGTCCTGAGCAACCAGCTGGCAGGGCAGGAGGAGGGCACCTCCCCCCAAAGCCCATCACTCCAGTCTAATCATGAGAAAAATATCAGACAAACTCCAAATGAGGAAGAACTTTCTGCAAAATACCTGACCAGCCCTCGTCAAAACATCAGGGTCATAATATTTGTTAAACAGCCGCCAGGATATATGTAAATACACGCAGTGTTAAGGATATATTAAAATACATGTCAATATTAAGAGATTGTAGGATTTGGCTCACATGACCGTGGGCATTGGCAAGCCAGACTCTGCTAGGGCAGGCCGCGAGCTGGGAATTCCACAGGAGAAGCTGGCTGGCTGAGGTCGAGACGGAAACGCTTCCTTTTGACTGCCCACATCCCACTTCTCCTTTAAGGCCTTCACCTGCTGGGAGGAGACTCCGTTCATTGCTGAAGAGCTGACTTCAGCTGAAATCAGCCACAGATGCAATCAACTGACTAACGACTTAGATGCCCGTACAATATACCCTCACAGTAACAATCAGGCCAGTACTTGCTTAACCAAACAACTGGACACCACAACCCAGTCAAGATGACCCATGAATTAGCCATGATAATCGTAAAAAACAAAGGGTGAGAAAATGTCACAGCCAGCAGAGCCTACATGGACATGACTGCTAAATGCAACGTGGTATCTTGGAGGGATCCTGGCACAGATACAGGACATTAGATAAAAACTAAGGAAATGTTAATAAAGTACGGCTTCAGCTAATAACAATGTATCAATACTGTTTCATTAATTTTGAGAAGATTACCATACTAATTAAGATGTAAATAACAGGGAAACTGGGTATGGGGAATATGGGAACTCTCTATACTATCTTCGCATTTTTTCTGTAAATCTAAAACTATTCTAAAATAATTTCTTTAAAGAGTCCCCATATTTTGGGAAAACTGGGTGACCAAATAATAAAAAATAAATGTACTCTTTATTTCATGTAACAAACTGGCATTATTTCCAGATAGTTAAAGAATTAAATATAAACATTGAAATATATTTTATCATAATAAAATACACACAGATGTTTGTATAATGTGGAAAAATACTTTCAAAGCATAACACCAAAGATGGCAATAAAAAGATAAATGTATAAATATTAATAAATAAATCTGACAATATAAAGAATTAAACTAATGCATACATTAAATCACAATAAACAAAGTCAAGGTATTTGCGACATAGATGACAAAGGGTTAATTTCTTTAATGTATAATCAGCTCTTTTAAATCATTAAAGGGAAAAGAAATGACATCCAAAGAGAAAAACTGGCAATTATTAGAACATAAAATATACAACTTACTGAAATAGAATACAAGTGACCACCAAATACACACTAAAGATCAACATCATAAATAATCAAAGAAATGTTAGTTACTACAGAAGTGAGATTTTATTTCCCACGTAGATTAGCAAGGATAAAAAGAAGGACAGTGCCTCACTGGCTGGTGTATAAAGAGATGGTCGTCCTTCAAGGCTTTCACCATCACCATCCAATTTCTCCTCTGTGAGAGAGACTTCATCATCTGCAAACACAAGACTACACTAAGTGACAGAGCTAATTCTGGACCAAATTCTTAACAATATCTACATTCTAATTAAAACCTGTTGGAGAAAACTGCTACTGAGTTTTTAACCAGTTTATTTTAAATTGCAATGCAAAGTATCTGGTTAATGAAGATGTTCACTGATAAGTGTACTTCCTATCAAGCAAGAAATAAACCACCATTTGTATTATGCTTTTCCTTTCTTCCAAAATTATTGTGGGGCTTCCGGCGTTCCTTCTGTTTCTATTATCAAAGTCATTTGCCAGAAAAACAAAAGCACCTGACATAGCAGAGACTTAATAAATAGTGGATGGATGGATGGATGGATGGATGGATGGATGGATGGATGGTTGGATGGATGG
>JAKSZT010000049.1:536336-630417 GCA_026826555.1 Tolypeutes matacus | reverse complement strand
TATAGTTTACAATTTAGATGATACAGTTTAATAATTTTGATGATATTTACCATGTCCTGTGTCCATTACTGTAAGGTAATGAAAAACCTTCCCCATGACCACCAAACAACCCATTAGATCTTGACTGTTCCCTTCTCCCCAGCCCCCCAGGGCCCGTGATACCCCCCTCTCCCAACCCATGGAATGTCAAGATTCACAGTTACATGCCCTGGGGATGTGAACCTGCCCTTCCTAATCCACCCAGCCCCCAGTGCTGCACCACCAAACCCAGGAACACCACCACTCATCTGCCCCATCCCCCAACATGCAACCACACTCTATCCCTTTACCATAGATTATGTCCATATGGGTGATGGCTCAAAGCCTGCTCTTCTCTTACTCTCCTTTGTTAACCTATCTTTCAGACAATGGTTCTCAGAGACTGCTCGCTTTCCTCAGTTCAGATCAGTGAGGTCATATACTGTTCATCCTTCAGTGCCTGGCTAAGACAAGGACTTTTAAAAAATTATCTTCATATGCTCAAAGAGCTAAAAGAAAACACAAAATGGAGAAAAAATCTAAAGAATATCAGGAAAAATAAATAAATGAACAAAATGAGAATCTCAATAAAGAGGTACAAACTTTTTTTTTCTTTAAAAAGAAACAAACAGAATCACTGGAGTTGAACACCACAATACCTGAAGTAAAAAATTCCTTCGAGTGTTTTAACAGCAGATTTGAGCTGACAGAAGAAAAAATCAGTGAATTTGAAGATGAAAATATTGAAATTATTCAGGTTGAGGAGCAGAAAGGGGGAAAAAAAAGAATTAAAAAACTAAACAGAGCCTAAGAGACCTGTGGGACACAATTGAGCATATACCAATATACCAATTATGGCAGTCCCAGAAGAAGAAAGAGAGAAAGGGGCAGAGGAATACTCAAAGATATAATGATAGAAATTTTCCCAAATTTAACAAAAGACATAAATATACACATTCAAGAAGCCCAATGAACCACAAACAGGATAAACTCAAAGAGAACCATACCCAAACACATGGGTCAAACTGTTGAGTGCCAAAGACCAAGAGTTCTGAAAGCTACAAGAGAAAAGCACTGTGTCATGTACAAGACAGCCCCAGTAAGATTAAGGGCCAGGTGCAGCAACTGACACAACAAGAGACACAAGGAAAAAAAACACAATGAGAGACACAACACAGCAGGGAGCAGGGGTTCCCAGTGCCTTCTAAAGAAGACGGCAAGCTGACACAACAAGATGATGGAACAAGCGACACAGGGAGGAAAAACATAAGAGACACAACAAAGCAGGGAGCAGAGGTGGCTCGAGTGATTAGGTGCCTCCCTCCCACATCAGAGGTCCCAAGTTCAGCTCCCGGTGTCTCCTAAAGAAACAAGGAAGACGAACAGACTCAGCAAGTCCAAACAACAAGGGGGTCAGGAGAAATAAATAAACAAAATGGATCTTAAAAAAAAAAAGATTAAGGGCCAATTCTCATCCAAAAACATGGAGGCAAAAAAGCAGTGGAATGAAATCATTAAAGTACTGAAAGAAAACAATTGCCAACCAAGAAGTTCATATCCAGTAAGAGTCTCCTTCAAAAATTAAGGTGAGATTAAGATATTCATCACCATTAGAGCTGCCCTATAAACAGTACTAAATAAAGTTCATCAGACTGAAAGGAAAGGGCAGTAGACAAGGAAAAGGAATAAAAGGTATCCAAATTGGGGTTAATATATAATATATCCATGATATACAAAGAGATCATACAACTCAACAATAAAAAGACAAACTACCGGATTAAAAAATGGGCAAAAGACTTGAAAAGACAATTGTCCAAAGAAGAAATACAACTAGTGAAGAAACACATGAAAAAATGTTCAACACCACTAGTGATCAGGGAAATGCAAATCAAAGCTTCAATGAGTTATCATTTCACACCCATTAGAATGGCCGCTATTAAAAAGTTGTAAAGCTGTAAATGTTCGAGAGGATGTGGAGAGATAGGAACACTTCTTCACTGTTGGTGAGAATGTAGAATGGTACAGCCACTGTGGAGGACTGTCTGGCAGTTCCTAAGGAAGTTGAATATAGACTTGCCTTGTGACCTGGCAATACCATTACTAGGTATATGCCCAGAAGAACTGAGAGCAGTGACATGAACAGACATCTGCACATGGATTTTCATAGCAGCATTATTCACCATTGCCAAAAGTTGGAAACAACCCAGGTGTCTATCAACTGAAGAATGGATAAACAAATTGTGGTATATATACACAATGGAATATTATGCAGCAGTAAGAAGAAATGAAGTCATGAAGCATATGAAAACGTAGATGAAACTGGAGGACATTACGTTGAGTGAAGCAAGCCAGACACAAAAGAACAAATACTGTATGATTGTGCTATTATGAACTAAATATAGTGTGTAATCTCATGGTGTTAATAATTAGAATATAGGTCACCATAAAATAGAAGAGGGTAGAGAATGGAAAGCTGAGGGTTCATCTGTACAGAATTGGTAAAAAGGTTGTTTGTAAATCTTTGGAAATGAATAGAAATGGTTAAAGCATATCATGGTGTTTGTAAGTAGCAGAGCCATTATATGGGTATGACAGTGGTTGAAAGGGAAAGTCTAAGGTCATGTATATTACTAGAAGGAAAAATAAAAAACTGTAACATAGGACTCTATAAGATAGTAAAACCTCATGTAAAACACAAATATGAGTAATATTGCATATATAAGACTATTTTTACAAAATATAAATACAAATATACTGGAGAGAAGGAAACAGAACAGCAGCTATGTACGGCAGAGGAAGCATAGAGAGATTTAGAGGTGATGAGTTTTTGTTTGTTTTTTATTTATTATTATTATTGGATTAATGAAAGTGCTCTAAGAATAACTGAAGTGAATACACAAATATGTGATTACATCAAATACCATTATTGTACACTTTGGATGGATTTATGCTTTATTAATACATATCAATCAAATTGATTTGTTTAAAAAAAGGCATCCAAATTGGAAAGGAAGAAGTAAACCTTTCCTCATTGCAGATGACATTATCTTATATAGAGAAAATCCTGAAAAATCCACAAAGCTATTAGATCAAATAAATTAATTCTGCAAAGTGGTGGGGTACAAGATCAACACTTAAAAATCATGGGTTTTCTATATACCAGAAATGGACATTCTGAAGAGAAAATCAAGAAAACTGTTGCAGAGGGTATGGAAAATAGGAACACTCGTTCGTTCTTGGTGGGCTGTAAAAGGGTAGAGCTGCTGTGGAAAACAGTGTGGCTGTTCCTCATAAAGTTAAACATAGAACCACCTCATGACTCAGCAGTGCCACTTCCGAGCATTATATCCAGAAGAGCTGAAAGTAGGGACTGGAGCAGATATTTGCACGCTGATGTTCGTAGCAGCATTATTCACTGTTGCCAGAAGATGGAAGCATCAGCAGATAAAGGTCCATCAGCAGATAATGGGTAAACAAAATGTAACATATACACACAATGGAATATTGTCTGGCTGTAGAAAGGAATGAAGTTCTGATGTACGCTACATGGATGAATCTTGAAGACATCATATTGAGTGAAATAATATAGACTCAAAAGGACAAATATTGTATAGTCTCAATTCTATGAAATAATCTGAATTTGCAAGTTCATAAAGTCAGAAACTAGAATACAGATTACCAAGGGCCAAGGAGGGGTGGGGAGTTTCTGTTTGGGGCAGTGGATGGTGCTGTGGGGGCACAACATGTGAAAGTAATGAACACCACTGAGCTGTATAATTGAAAGCAGATATAATGGGAAATTTCAGGTTGTATATATGTTACCAGAAAAATATTTAAAATCCAAAGAACTGTTCAGAGTGAACCCTAATGCAAACTATGGATAATAATTAATACTATAATTACAATAATATTATTTCATCAATATAACAAAGGCACCACACTAACCAAAATGTTAATGGAAAAAACTGCATTTCAGGGTGTACATAAGCTCTCTGTACTATCTGCATCTTTTTTTTCTGTAAACCTACAACTGCTCTAATAAAAAATAAAAAATTAGTGTCCTTCCATGCACCTATGCCTTCTCATTCTCCAGTGCATGTGGCCGTGTGTTCTCCGTGGTGGTCGCCGTTCCCGGCCGTCTCCCTCCTCCAGAACACGCACTCCCTGAGAGCTGGGTGCTGCCTGCCACACTCACAGCTGAATCCTTGGCCCTTGAAGAATGCTTGCCACACAGGTGCTGAGTAAACATTAAGCTTTTTAAAAAAACGAAATACTAGATACTAGTATTTAAAAAACTAAATACTAGATGCTTTTTAAAAACTAAATTCTAGATTTTTTTTAAAAACTAAATACTAGATACTAAATCTCAATTAACATTTTAATTGTGAATTTTGTGTTGAAGATTTCCTTTGCTTAGTTAGATATTTGGTTCCTTGTGGAAATGTTGACAAAATCGGGAAGAGGGTGCTTTATTTTAAACATACGAATGGAGCTTACATTGCCAGTTAACAAACATAAGGGGGGAAAAGGATTAAAGATGTGGGATTTTAATTTGGTCTTATCTGAAGTCACATGTGAGCAGAATGCTGTGCACGGCTGGAAGACTTCTCTCTGAGATTCAAAGAGCTGAGTTTCTAGCACCTGTTTCTGAGCTATAACCTGTTTACACTTTTCATAATAAGATGAAACTCAATGTTTTCAGAGACCCAGCACATGAGAGTTCTAAACATATCCTGTTGGAATTAAATCTTCAGTTCTAAAAATAAGCCTTGCTTTCCGTGTTCAGATGAAGAAAATTAAAACATTTTATTTTAAAAATGTGACACTGAAAATCATAATGTGAAGTAACTGTACCAGTGTGAATAGGAATCTCTTTTCTGTCTACAGGGGTATATATTACATTCAAGATAAGATTTAAATTTATAAATTTATAAACCACAGCCCCTTTGGCTCAAAAGCTACTAGTAACAGACTTTTGTCATATGTAAGAAGACTAGGTTCCAGAGAAAACTAATAGTAAGACCGTAGGCTTATCATCCTGCGCTTTGACACCGTAAGCTCTGCTTTGAGTAACCTAGACCGGCTGAGGAGCTCTGCCGGCGACGTGCTGCGGTGTGTCCTCGGCTGGCTCTGCAGCCTCCTGCAGCCGCCATCTGGGGAGCCGGGGGGCATCACTGGTGCCGAGACGCAGCAGGGAAGCAGTGGCTGTAGGATGGTGTTGTCACCAGATCACCATTTCTCACGACCAGAATTCTGCCCCTTTCCAGGTCCAGTTGTCGTTGAAAGGGGACCAGATACGAAGAGGCCTAGAAACACACCTAGGGTAATCTCTACTCAGCAACGACACATAAAACCTGCCTTTCCAGGCTCCCCAAGCCATGCTGAGCACAGCAGTGCAGCAACGATTTGGCGGGCTTTTCTACTCGCTGCACACTGCGCTAGGAGGCGAGAGCACCAAGAACGGAAGGAGGTGGTCCTCTCTCCCCAAGGACTTCGGCTGTAGTGGGAACAGAGGCGACAGGGTCAGCCAGTCACCACTACCTGCTCGCCTGTACATTAACCTAGACTTTACCATACTGCCATAAAAACAGACAAATAGATCAACAGAGCAGAATAGAGAGTCCAGAAATATCCCCACACATGTGGAGGCAATTGGTTTTCTACAAAGACACCAGATCATTTCAGTGGGGAAAGTAAAGACTTGTCAAGAAATTCTGCTGGAATAACTGGATATGTTTTTATTAAAAAAATGAATCTTGACCCGTTTAGCACTATCAAAAACTAATCTGAGAGAAGTCATAGACATAAAACCTAAAAATATAAAAAGCCTCTAGAACAATTCGTAAGAGAATAGGTTCACAACAAAGGGTTAGCAAAGATTAAAAAAAAAAAAAAAAAAAAGGACTAACTGTAAAAATAAGATTATTTGGACCTCATCAAAATATTTGTTCATCAAGAAAAAAAAGACCACTGTTTGAAAAATGGAAAGGGAAGCACCTGAGTGTAAAACATATTCTCAGTAAATATATCTGAAAAGGAGCTGATATCCATACTATATAAAGAATGCCTACAAATCAACAATATAAAGATAGAAAGATAAACACAATTAAAAAAAAAAAAAAAAGGTACAAGATTTGAACAGACCCTTCACCAAAAAAAGATATACCGATGGCCAGCAAGCACATGAAAAGATGCTTTAAATCATTAGTAATCAGGGAAAAATGAAATTAAAACACAATGAAGTACCACTACACGCTCAAAGGAATGGCTAAGATTTAAAGTTTTAAATTTAAATCTAAACACTGGGTTTTTTAGGTCAGAACAATCACAATTCTCATGCATTGCTGGTGGGAATACAAGCAGAACAACCGCTCTGGAGAACTGTTCGGTAATTTCTTATAAGCATTGAGCTAGCCTGGGTATCCCTGCAATTTTACTCCTAGATGTTTGCCTACAACCATCATCTTCATCAGAGCAGCTTTATTCATAATAACCCAAAACGGAAACAATCCACGAGCAGGAGAATTCAGGAATATTGCGGTGCATTACTACCCTGGAACAATATTCAACAATGAAAAGAAATGAGCCGGCAGATGCGAAGGCACGGATGAATCTCAGGAAAGAAACCTGCTGAGCAGCAGAGGCCGGGTATAAAATAATCGATGCTTCGGGATTCATTCAGAGCAGGGGCTCCTCACCGTTTCGTTCCATGGGCCCCTGTGCCAGTCAGGTGGA
This sequence comes from Tolypeutes matacus, assembly GCA_026826555.1. Lineage (NCBI taxonomy): Eukaryota > Metazoa > Chordata > Mammalia > Cingulata > Chlamyphoridae > Tolypeutes > Tolypeutes matacus. The sequence continues at coordinate 623,664 of JAKSZT010000049.1, read as the reverse complement.
AACCAGACCCCTTACTAGGGCCACACTACACTGTATTATTTAATAGACACATCACACCCGCACCAACGCGTCTCCACAAGAACAATGTTTTTTGAATTTCGATTCAAGCTCGCAGGCCCCTGGCTAGGAGCCCGTGTTCTAGATGAAAGTCTAGAACAGTCACCAACGGCCTCAGGTGGCGGAGCCAGGGAAGCGGCCGCATCGGCAGCGTGTGGAAGCTTTTTGAGGACCCGTAATCTGCTATATTTTGTTTTAGGTTTATACCATGTAATACTTGTTGAAAATCACGAGCTAAGCACTTAAAATCTGTGTTTTACGGTTTGTAAAACAATCAAAATAAGTATAAAATTAGAAATACATATAAATCTGTTGTATAGGAAATACTTCTGAATTTGCCCGAGTCCAGCAGTTAGTTACCAGTGGAAAGTAATTTAGAAGGCATGGGGCAGAGGGGCTGCCACCCTCCCCCAGTTAAAGTTCACCACTGACCTGTAAACATCCACCTTTCTCATTTACAGAAAGAGAATAATCACCTTAACATAAGGAAACTACAAAAAAGAATTACGGTGTGTGATCTCCCCATACTTCCAAACCCTCTTTTTGTTTCTTCAAACAGTAAAAAGAAAAGTCTAAAACTGAGCTAAAAACATTTCACAATCTTCCATTCTGCCATGTTCCTTCTTTCCTCCATCCAGCCCACTTTATCCTCATCACAAACTCATTAACTCATGGTGCCGATATCTGTGAAGTGGAGATGTGTTTTCTGTAGTTCTGCCAGTGAGTTTGCTGGAGAAGGGAAAGCTTTTGGTAGCCCCTAAAGAACTTCAGGACAGACCGAGGGGCGTGCCGGTCTCAGGGTGGCTGCAGTGGTGGAGCTGGGACCCGCAGGTGCTCGGCTCCAGGGCCTGAGCCCCCAGCTCAGGGGAGTGACGTGAGGGAGCCCACCCCACTCTCCTTCCTCCCAGCCGAGCACCAGGGCACTGTGCTGCCCCTTGCTAAAGTCCCTTCATCTGGGACTGTCTTCACTCCAAGTCTTGCTCTCTTTGCAAACGACTCGTTGGAAATGTTTTTATTCTGTTTTTCATAATTATTTCATTAAAAGGTTCAACATTCTACTTATTTTTTAAATATATTGAAGTGTTGATGTATTGCAGCAATTAAATGAGTTGCTTTGTAGTGAAAGTTGTCATCCAACTGTGACAAAACCTGCTAAACTCCCAGTATTTTCTCACTGAATAAAGTTTTATTTTAAACATGTTGATTAACTTCCTGCTAAATCAATCTTTCCACAGAGGACCTCAAAGGCACTTCCTAGTGGACTGAGGCATGGTGACCGCATGCTAGCTGGACAAGGGCGTGTCTGAGAGCCTTGTGGCCTTTCAGCCCTGGCTTCAGGCAAGTGTCCTCTGAGCACAGTGCTCAGTGCAGGGCACCATGTTTTCTATCCTATGCATACGTAGTTTTAAAGACATGTATTTGTTATGTCAGCGTGCCAATCCAGGTGAAAACCAAACATATGCTTCGTATTTGTGTAGCGATAAAATCAATATGTATAAAACCTTCTATTCTCAAATTTATTTGGACATCAATATTCTTTTAGCCAGATATATGAAAATTATACACTTAAGCCCAATATAAAGCATAAAGGGAATTTTCACAGAACTAAAACAACACTCAAGTTTAAATTGAAGGTGATAGACTAAGATAATTTACCATTTGAAAAAGTGCATGTGGCAGGCAATACGGAAGGAACCCAGATGGAGGAATGTCTTCACATCTTTAAAAGAAGGGATGCAGGAGGAAAGCATTTTCGTGCGTGAGGAACACGTCCCTTCAGGAGATCCCGCCGTGTGGATGTGGCCTGAGAGCGCTATGAAAGCAGACCCAGGTCCAGGGCCGTGCGGCTCGAGCTGGCTGGCACAGCTGAGGCTTCTTGTCACACAGTGCAGCCCTGAAGGGCAGGGTTCTGTCCATTGCACTTTACCAAACATCTACAAGGACAGCTAGGAGGGACTTGGCAGGTGGAGGGACTGGGCAGGTGGAGGGACTCGGCAGCTAGGAGGAATTCGGCAGGCAGGAGGGAACTCAGCAGGTAGGAGGTGAACTCAGCCTGGGGTACAAGGGATGTTTCCTGCAGGAAGGGGGGTTAGTTTTTTTAAGATCCTTTTCATTGTCTGGAGGGAAGAGCAAACCCCAGGAAGAGATGCTGGGGTAGACAGCTAAGAGTAAGAACAAAATTAAGGTGTCAGAAGCTAAGTATACATCTTTTTAAAAAGAAATACTTAAATAAGGGGCACCTCTTATTTACTTGGAGGATGCAGGGTGGAGCATTTTAAATTGTTAAAATCAGCTCCAGGGCCGTGCTCCACGCAGACTCTCCCGCCCTGAGGGTTTACTGTCGCTCGCCATCTGTGAAAAGGGTCCCTACAAAATGGCTTCAAATTTATTCTCCAGGTAGATCCATGACAGAAAAAAGACCGCACTCTTTCAGGAGGTGAACATCTGGATTCACTCCACACAGGTAAGAAGCAGATATCAATTTTAAATTTTTAATGGCCATAAGGAATAGTAGAGACATCTTTTTATTGTAATAGAGCAGGAAGCGTTAATTAAATTAATTGGAAGAGTATTAAAAGTTGCTTCAATAACAAAATGTTTCCAAAATTGGACAACACATTTTTCTTTGAAGGTTCATTCGTAAAACAGGAGGACATGGGGGGAAATGTTCAGTTTAGGATTTGTAGACCCAAATCTGTTTAAATTGAAAGACAGTGATTTTTAAAAATGTTTCTTGATGATGCATTTTAAATTGGAATGTCTGAACTTTAGATAATAGACATCTGAATGGTGGGGAAGGGGCGGAGTGGACCTCATTCCCAATGAACAGTGCAATCATAGAGAAATCTTTCCTCACAGCCTCCCGCCAACCGCAAAAAGGCCAAGACGGCTCAGAAGCAGGAGGTGCGGCGGCTGCCCCAGCCCCGGCGAGGCCCAGGTGACCACACGGGATCCCACAGGCCCCTGGGCACTTCCCCACCTGAAGGGGGGGGCGGGGCTCTGCTCCTCAGGCACGCGGGGACCGAAGCAGGGACCCCGCTGCTGCTCCCCACGGGTGCAGCCCCGCCCCCCCGGGCCTGGGGTGGGAGGGCAGTGGCAGGCCGAGGCTGGAGGTCCCGGGGAAAAGCACTCCTGCCCTAGCCCCTGCCCCCCGGGGCCGCAGCAGCAGGCGGGCGGAGGGCGGTGCGGCCCCCTCCTCAAAGCCAGCGAGGGTCTCTGTTTGCTCAGCAGGAATCCCTGGAGGGGCTTTCAGCATGGCAGCGTTTGGACCGCCTGAGGTCACTCCCGGACACTGCTCGGATCATTTTCAAATTTTTAGCTCAGTTAATAGGTGAAGAACTGTATCTCAATATTATAAAGTGTAATTCTTCGTTGCTAATGAGATTCAAGTTGTTTTCGCTTTTCAGTCACTTGCACTTGATGGTATGCGCCAGTCAGAGGCTTATCAGCTCTTCTTTTAAACTGGTTTTGGATCGGTGTAGTTTCATCCCTCTGCAAACTAACGTCCTCTCGCAAAGGGCAATGGAACTTAGTCATAAAATCGTCCAACACATGGCTTCCGACTGTCAGAGGGAGGGCTTAGGGACTGACGGGGAACGATGAATTTTGGCTCTGCTTTTCTAGGTTAGTAAATCAGGAATCTCAAGAAATTTGTGGAGAAATGCCCTAAGTTTGGTTTAAGATAGCCGTTCTTATAGACATTTTACATCCAGTATACAAAGTTTATTCAAATGGTATAGTGTACATACAACACTTTTTCTTTCCTTTTCAAAGCACGGTATGGGAATAAGCTCATTATTCTAAACAATGAAGAATTCTAGTACCATCTTTTTATAACTTTGTCTTGATTCAACTCAATGCATTTTTAAACATCACATATTTTTTTCTTGTAAGTGATCCAGAAACATTTTGGTAAATTTAGACAATTTTGGGAAATTCTCTTAACAATATAATGTTTTATAACAACTCAAAGAGACATTTAAGGTATACTTAAATATCTTTCAAATGTTCCCTCCAATTTTTATTTTTAAATCCTTAAATATCTAATTATCCCAAAATCCTTTCTTGCAACTACTTTATTTTTTAGATTGAATAAAAATGTGCTGTGAGCACATTAATGCAACTCTCATATAGATGATTTGATGCAGTTACTACATTGCAGGCCACGGCACTTCACTCGACAGCAGCTTAGCCACGTTACCTCTCGGCTCTCCCACTTACCGAGTGCCACCTTCACTGACGCCCTGCTCTGCCCTTCGCTCGAACAGGAACAAGACAAAGGCCCCGCAGTGTTTGTGATCGAGGTTGCCGTATTGGGCAAGTAAAATACAGAATGCCCAAGAAAATATGGATTCCATATAAGTGAATAATATTCTTAGTATTTCCCAAATATGTCATGGGGCATACTTATACTGGAAAAATTATTCATTGTTTATCTGAAATTCAAATTTAACTTGGTGTTCTGAATTTTATCTGGCAACTGAATTATGATCTAATAGAAGGGATGAAAGTACTTATTTCTTCTAATAAATATAAAATAGATATATTAAGTGCTATGAAATGGAAACTTGATCACGTTGTATGTACAAGTTGAGAGGTGGGGATCAGAGAAAGGCTCTTTAAAGATGTGTTTCTGAACTGGGCCTCAATAAGAAGGTCAGATTTGGGTGGATGATAACCACTGTGTTCCAGAAAAAGGAGAAAGCCTGGGCGGAGGTGGATGGATGGCCAGACACAAGCTGGCAGTGTGGCACATTTTTGTTGGCAAAGAAGGTCATGTCGGGAGATGTACAACAAAGAATGTCCTAAACAACGTGTGCATAGAGGTTTCAAGTTATCAGTAGTGAAGGAAACACACAGTTACCCCCCAGTGTGAGTTCTAGGGTCTTCTGGAAAGCAGACTGCTGTGGCTAGCAAGGGCTCTTGCCCCCTCTACCGGTAGGCAGGAGAAAGCCCTCGGCTGACGACCAGACCGAAGGACAGCCAGGGAGGGGCGTTTCCTTACAAGCCTTTTGGCAACACTGGCAATATCTTGAATATCACCTGTAAGCTAAAGAAGCGTTTCCGGTTTTTCCCTAGCTACCACGAACCAGGAACTGATTAGTGACAGAAAAGACTCAAAAGAATTGGGGGGTTCCCTCAGCACCACTAAAGGGATCGCGTCAAACGCTTCAGTGAAGCTCAGCGAGGCCCTTGGGCGCCAGGATTGTCTTCTCAGCCCCGGTGGAGAAAGGGCCCAGCGGGCAAACACGCAGCACGTTTCCCAACACTGAGAACAGAGCTCTCTGCCCCAGACCCCCGGAATGTCAGCTCCGGGAGGGGCTCGGCCACCAGTGGGGAACACGGCTCCCTGTGAATGCTCCTTCACAAGCCAAAACTCTTTGGTTGCCTCGCGGTGTCCTCAGCCAGCACCGGCCGATGAGCAGAGACTGTCTCCTTCCTGGTGACAGAGGCGCCCCCGCCCCCCAGCTGCCCTGGGCTCGCCCCCAGGCCCAGACTCTGCTGGGCTTCCTCCCCGCTGGCCCCCGCTGGCCCCTCTCGACCACCGGCTCCCTCCCCTGCCCTTACCCCACTTTTGAAGACTAGACTCCGATAGTCCACCACCATCTCTAGTCTCTGGCCCTATGTGCTCTGCCCGTATTAGGTTTGCTCCTAGATGCAATGTTACATTTTCCTGGTTCTTTATTAATTTGTGGACTGTACATGTGGGCATCCACGGCCAGCTAATAAAATGGAATACTAGTTATTAATAATTGGAATAATCATCCTGTATGATAGAATAATAATTGATGCTCATTAAATGTTAGTTCAACCTTTACACAAAGTAGAGGTTGATGGGGGTGGGGTGTAGGAGGGGGCCTCAGAGCTGGCACAGACAGCACAGCGGCCCCCTGCCCCCCCCCCCAGGAAGCTGCTCTAAAGTGTGCTTTCCAACCACACACCTGCACCCCACAGGAAACACCTTCTGGAGATAGGGCCGCTCTGTAAATATTGGAAGTTGTCTTGGCTCCCAGCTAAAGCATGAGCTTTCCTGACAGGGCATTTATTTTCTCCTGTATACACCAGGGGACCATCGTGACTCAGTGCCATTCAAGCTCTTGAGCAAGGCTTGAGGAATTGCCCAGGGTCAAAAACAGGCCTCACACTAATCTGTGGTACCCCTGGCCCAAAGATATCAAGGAGGTTATAAAATCTAATATTTTTAGGCTACTAGAGCACAATTCTTTAAGAAAAAAATTAATTCCAAACTTGAAGAATTCATTCATACTTCTGGATATATGACTGACAAGTTAACCTGAAGATACTATCACTAAAGCATCTAGGAATGCAAAAGAAAAATTAGCAAACATCCTTTCGAATGTATCAAAAGATCAATAATCATAAAACAGGGTATTATCCAAAAGTTTTGAAAATAAAAAATACAAGGCATATTTGACAGAGAACCAAACAGTACTTCATTAATTGCTGCACTTGCTAGAAGAGAAACCCCTGAATATTCAAACTTTAAGGCTATTATGTTCGCTTCTTTGACTATTTTTCCTGCAGCTATGACTACAATTGTGAGCTACAACGCCAAGCTGCTCTGAGTACGTGTATTATATTTAGGGCTGAATTCCAGCCAGAGCCTATCCGTACATGAAACATGGCTTGTTGGCCAGCACTCTCCAGCAAAGCAGAACCGACAGGAGATATATTTATATATGTGTGTAAATATTAAGAGATGTATTATAGGAACTGGCTCATGTGGGAATCGGCAAATCTGAATTCCACAGGGCAGGCCGCAAGTTGGAAACTCCAATGAAGGTGATGACTTCCCAAGAGAAGCTGACCGGAAGAGCACGGAAGGGTCAGGTCTTGCATCAGGGCCTTCAACCTGCTTGATGAGGAGAGGCCTCTCATCACCGTGGGCAGTCACCCCGTAAATGCAATCAACTGCCTGATGACTGAAATGCATGAAATGCCCTCAGTCACGATGCAGCCAGAGGCTGCTCCACCAGCCAACTGGACAAGCTAAGCCAGGACGACACAGGAACTTCACCATCAACAGGGAAAACACCCAGCAACATGTGTTACTTCAAGTGGCCAATCTGCCTGGGACTCGGCGCCTCATCTAGTTCACAGCATGGGCTCGACGTGGGCGCGCCCAGTGCCCGTTAGCCGGCTAGCTGACACGGCTGCACCTTCGCTGGCTTGGCTTTCTGTTGCTTCTTAGCAAGTTACTACATAGTCAGTCACTCAAAGCAACACCTGTGGCTGTGCTCTCTGTTTTCACAAGGCTGATTCCAGGAGTTACCACAAGGACCTGGAAGAGTCCAAGCTCCTACAGGCTGCTGGCAGAAGTCAAGTTCCAGCTCCTTGTGCTGGGAAGCCCTCATTTCCTTGCTGGATGCCAGTGGGGGCCGCTGCAGCCCCTGGAAGCAACCCCCTTCCCCTCGGCTTTGGACAGCTGACTTCCCCTTCTACAGCTGGCGAGAGCCACCCGGGCAACCCCTTCTGCCAGGTAACGAAGCAGTCATGGGGCAGCAGCTCAGCCTGCTCCAGGTTCTCCAAAGGGGGATGACACAAGGCTGAGGGGCGTTGGGGGCATCACTTAGCCTGCAGTTATGCTCTGTAGAGAGAGAGATGGGGTACATATTTGTTACTTCCACAGATGTTTATGGCACTTCAACGAGGTGCTCGTTCTGTTCATATGGTTAGTAAGCCGTGGTCCCTCAAGGAGACGGACCTAAAATAAACGTTACCACGATGAGTGCAAGACAAAAGACTCTCAGAGTCTTTTTCTCAGTGACTCAGTGGAAAGCAGCGGTCACCAAGACTGGGTGGCAATGTTGAACCCTAAATTAGCCTACCCATAGGCCTTCATGGCAACCAGAGTAACGTAGAAAAGTTTCCCACTGTCTCCTAAGTGTCTTATCTGAAAAGCACACAACCTCCCCTCCTTTGAACAATCCTGCAAGGACATCTCAACCCTGCAGCTGTGCCCCAGGCTATCAGGGCATTCTGTGCAAACGCTAGCTAACTGCCAAAATCCGCTTCTGTTTATCCCGCTTGCTTGCAAACTGCGACAGCAACCCCCTATAAAAAGGAGCCATTTTAGAACCTGGGGGCTGCAGTTCTCTCCTGCATGAGAGGTGCTGCAGACGCCCGCGGGCTTAGCTCAATAAATTTCATAAAAGTGGTTAAAGTCTGAGTGTGGTCCATCTCCTGGGTTATAAGAGCAAGAAATGATGAGAGCTAAGTAGCCACCAGAACCTCCCAGGCCTCGCAAGTCTACAGGCAAGAAGGAGCTGTGGCAGCTATTACGCAGAGGAGGGCATGTGATTTGCCTTCCCGAGATTCCTCCAAACCCATCGGCCAAAGGGGAGCTGATGCAAAGAACCAGGAACCTGTTGGCTTTTATAACAGGGTTTTATTTGAGGTAAGAAGCTTACTGTTCCAAGGCCGCAAAAAGCCTGACTCAAGGCGCCATCAGAGGCGCTTCTCACCAGTCAGCTGCTGTTGATTCTGGCCTGTGGCCACGCGGTCTCCTTCCCCTCAGGGCTTCCTTTTGCTTGAAGGCTTCGTGCTTAAGTGAGCCTGCAGTCCCCTCCCTCCTGGCATAGGGCTTGTTTCTTTTCAGGCCTCCTTTATCAGGCTCAGCTCTTCTGCTCTCGTCCCAAGGTCACCCTGAGCTCTCAGGCAAATGGCTCATCTCTCCCAGGGCCTCAGCAGTGTGAGCCTTCTCCCTTCTGTCACATGGCAGGGTCAAAAACGACAGAGCTCTCTTTCTGTGTGCCTTTGTAAGTGTCTGTTTATATCAGACCCAGCAAGCGGGTGGGGACTCTTCCCTGCCGGCTTCTGCAGCCATCCCCTAGGGAAGCCCCTGCTTGTGCTTATATCTCCCTCCTCTGAGAAACCAGTTTCCACCCTGCCTGTCTCGGAGCCCTAAGTCCACTCTTGTTTGTATTCAGATTTATTAAGTAATTGTCCTTCTATTCACTGTTTTCTAACACAAGTCACTGCCGGGTCTACATCCCCCCAACACCACTTTGAGAACTGTAGGTCCCCTCAGGAAAAGGGTTCTGCTTTTGTTTCTTCTGAAGTTCCCAACACAAGTGTTAAGAAAATATTTGTTGGATTGAAACATTTTAGATAATTACATAATTACATTTAATTATCTATAACAACTTTGCTGTGGTCTCATAGTTACTAAAGAATCTAACTTGCTTTTCCCAGGTGCAGAAAAATTACCTAAAAACACAGAGCCCATTAAATATTTCTAAGGAATGATATCTTATTTTCTAATATAATATTAGAAAATGGATTTTTCTGCCATTAAAGGGATGGCATCCATCTGATTTGAAGAGTTGGTATCCTCAAATCAGGCAGAAAAATTTCTATGAGGTGAGGCCCCTGGGCAATTTTCCAGGTTAAAAAGTCAACTTCTCCCTGCTTTAAAAAGTGAAAGTTAGATAATTCTCTTAATATATACATAAGAGCATTTAGATTTTGTATTCAATATCAGACAAGATATTCTTCCAGTGGTCTCCAAACTGGAACTTTGGAGAATTAACAAATAATCATCTTCGTGAATAAAACCATTTCATTTAGTCTACCAATAGGGTCCAAATTCTTGAATGTTTGGGGAAAACTAGAACAACTATCTTTAGGCTCGTGCTTTGCTGACTTAAATAGCTTCCGCTCCTGCCACCAAGAACTGCAGGGCCAGTTGTGAGTTGGGTTTCCTCGTTGGTAGTGCCTGATGGCACATTTCCCACTGGATCTAGACACCCTGGAAATCGCCATGTAAGTCCCCCCTGAACCACGCCCCGAAGTCAAATAGACTCCTTGTCACACCAGCAAACTCCGAACAGTGCCCTATCTTAACCTGATTCCCTAATACTGACCACTGTTAATATTTTGGAGGAAAATCCACCAGAGCACTGTCAGGCTAAGCCTCGGTGGTGGAAGGCAGCACGGAGTTCCTCCTTGGGAACAGAGGGCAGGAGGCTTGGGGGGGCTCCCGCAGGAGTGGACCCCCAAGCCCGTGGGTCCCTGTGTCTGAGCTTTGGCAGCAATTATTTGGGCAACTGAATTTCGTCTAGAGGTTGAGAGGAGAGGAACAGTTAACCTAGCAAGGTCGAGTGAAAGAGCAGGTAGGAGGGACAAAGGCTTGCGGATGTCACAGGGAGAAATCCTGGGGTCTTGAGTCCTTCAGGGTTTCTCACAGTGTCAATAAACCTGTTGAAAATAGAATCTAAACCAAAATAAGAAAACTGGCTTTACCAACAACAGCAACACTCCTTAGCAAGTGCATTAGCTTCTAGCAAACGTCATTTCTAAACACGGATTTTGTTAAACTCTTACCCAAATCCTGCTGCGTAAAAGATACCAATTTTTGTCAATATTTTGTAAAGTGAGGGAGTTACTTCTTGGTGGATGAGTTCAATTCCATATAGTGGTTACACTAGGTCTCTGTGATTTGGAAAAATATTAGCCTTGGTTCCATGATTTTTCTAGGTTTTACTGTCTTGGTTGTCATATAAATGACAGAATTAGCATTTAGTTTATCAATTCATGTATTATTTACTCGTTTTTAAAATAATATTTATTAAGCCACTACTATACATAAGGTGTTTTGCTAGGATGCTATTGAAAATGAATTATTTAATATGATTTGGAAACTTTTATCTGCTTGGAATAAAACAGAGTTTTCAGCAATATTGATGGGAATTATTGGCACCAGAGAAGCACCTATATATTTTCCATATAATGTATTTTAATTTCTTTATTTAACAAGTAATGCATATTTATCATCAAAATCTATAAAAGTAGATAAAAATACATTAAAAATCATCCATAATCTCATCTTTTAGTGATAAATAAATTTTGACCATTTTTCTACACATGTAAGTAAAAAATATAAGGTTGTAGCTCTGTGCTGGCTCAGAGGATACCGCATCTGCCGGCAGAGTTCTACAGTGCTCTTGGGCAGAACGAGACTGTAGGCAATGGGGAAGTACGAGAGGAAGTGATACTGACTTGAATGGTTTTCAGAGGAAAGGGCATCGAAAGAGAATAAAGCAGACATGGAATATGGGAGAAGAGAAAAGACCAGCCCAGTTGTGACCGTTTGGAAGTTTTTTGTGAATCCCAGGTGTAGCGGTTTGATATTATTGATGAATTCCAAAAAGAAATATTGGATTATGTTTGTAAACTGGTCTTTTCCTCTGGGTGTATTAGATTATATTGGATTCAGAGGTTTTACTTTTACTTGAGTAAATAATGATTAAGGCCTTAATTGGGCCACGTCAGTAGGACGTTGAATCCTATATCCTTGGTGGGGACTCACAGAGAAACTGCACCTCAGAGAAGGGAGGTTGGAGTTTTTGAGCTGGAGCCTCAGGAAGTAAGCACACAGAGGAGCTTGGTCGTGGGGAAGAAGGCCCCAGGAAAAGAGACAAGCCATTTGTCTGATTGTCTACACCTGGCCTTGTGGAGAGACAAAGCAGCTGATCCCGGAGAGAATCAAGCCCTGGGGAGAGAGACAAAGCCTAGAGAGTCTGACCATGGAACCTTAAGAGGAAGAGGGAGGCTGAACGTTTTGGCAGCCATCTTGCTCCAACACCCGACAACAGAGTGGTGAGGGAAGTAACGTATGCTTTATGGCCTATTAATGTAAGCTTCTACCCCAAATAAATACCCTTTATAAAAACCAACCAATTTCTGGTATTTTGCAGCAACATCCTTTTGGCTGACTAATACACCAGAAAAGATCATGTTCTTAAAACGAATCCATTCCTAAGGGTGTGAGACCTGTTGATTGCATTAAATCCATTTAAGGGGCCTTTTGATTAGATCACTGCATTAGATCACTTTAGAGCCTTTGACAGGACTACATTAGTGAGGCATTACCCAGGGCGGGTCTCTGCCTGAGACAGTTTAAAGTTATTTTATGACTCCCAAAAGAAAAAGATTATGTTCTTGAACTAATCCATTCCTGTGGGCGTGGGGCCTTTTTGATTGAACTATGTCAGTGAGGCGTGACTCAAGGGGTGTCTCCGACCTCTTTCTGGAACTTTATATAAACGGAGACACAGAGAGACACACACAGAGAAGGAGCAGAGGCACGAAAAGAGGTCCCCAAGTGGCTGGGCCAAGTGGCAGCTCAGGGCTGAAGAGACGAGCTGTATGCCTGATAGTCCACAGCTGAACTCAGGAAGAAAGCGGAGCAGCCAAGACTGAGAGAGGGGGCCCAGAAAGTGACAAGCCCTATGCCTGGTTGCCCACAGTTGGATTCCAGAAGATGGGAAGCTGGAAGGGAAGGCAGGGAGCTCGGCAGAGGTGGGAGGCCATCTTGCTTCCCCAAGTGGCAGGATCCAGGATCAACAGTAGCTGATTTGGGTGAGAAGTATCTCTGCTGATGCCTTGATTTGGACATTTCACGGCCTTGGAACTGTAATTTTTTTACCCCAAATAAAATTCCCATTATAAAAGCCAACCCATTTCTGGTACTTTGCAAGCCCTGTGGCAAACTAAGACACTGCCCTCTTGCTGAGATCTTATATAAACTGGAAACTGGAAGGAGAAACACACAGAGAAAAACAGCTGCCATTTTTACCCTGTCGTGTGAAAGAGGACTCCAGGATCAGCTAGAGCTGAGAGGGAGGCTGAGAGAAACCCTGGGAGACTGAAAGAGAGGCCAGAGGCTGGAATCAGGGGAGCACAGAGGCACAGAAAGAGGCACCTGAGAGGCGAGGCCCATGGAGCAGCTCAAAGCTGAAGAGATGAGCCCTGCCATGTGCTTGATTGTCCACTGCTGAGCTTGAGGAGAAAGTGTCCTGGAGGAGAAGACCTAGACGCAGACAGAGAGCCACCATGTTGCCTCACCACGTGGCAGACCTCCAGGATTGCCAGCTGCCAAGCTTTGGTGAAAGAGCATCTCTGATGATGCCTTGATTTGGACATTTTCACAGCCTAAGAACTGTAAATTTTTATCCTAATAAACCCTGTGGCAGTTTGATATTGTTTATGAATTCCAAAAATAGATATTGGATTATGTTTATAAATTGGTCTGTCCCTCCGGGCATATTCAATTGTATTGGATCCAGAGGTTTCACTTTTACTTGATTAAATAATGATTAAGGCTTTGATTGGGCCACATCAGTAGGACATTGTGTCCCTGCCCCCTTGGTGGGTGGGGACTCACAGAGAAACCGCATCACAGAGAAGGGAGGTTGGAGTTTTGAACTGGAGGCCAGGAAGTAGGCACACACAGTAGCAGAGCAGCTGAGCCCGGAGAGAATTGAGCCCAGGGAAGAGAGACAGAGCCATCCACCTGATAGTCTACAGCTGGCCTTGTGGAGAGAGCAGGGCAGCTGAGACTGGAGAGAAACAAGCCCCGGGAAGAGAGGAACCCAGGAAGCCTGAACTCTTGGCAGACATAGGCAGCCATCTTACCCCAACACGTGGCAACGGACTTTGATTAGGGAAGTAACTTATGATTTATGGCCTGGTAACTGTAAGCTTCTACCTCAAATAAATACCCCATTATAAAAGCCAACCCATTTCTGGTAATTTCTGTATTGGCAGATTTGGTGAACTAAAATCTCGTTACCAGTGAAAACTGTAATGAGAGAGAATGTAGTTTCTCTGGAGAGAGAGGGGATGCAGAATACAGCAGGATGTGTGTGGGTGTGGGTGTAGGTGTGCGAGAGTGACAGGGAGACAGACACAGAGAGACTGAGACAGAGAGAGACAGAGGCACAGAAGGAGACCGAGACAGAGAGATGGAAAGAGAGAGGAGAGACTGAGATGGGAGTGAGGGAGAGAGAGAGAGGGAGGAGGTCAAGAGGACAGAAAACAAATCTAGGAAGTATGGTTGTGCAGGACCTACTGTAAAGACTCAAATTGCTTTTCAGATTTTTAAAGGACGGCCAACTACTTATTTCCATGGAGACCAGGAGATGATTCAGCGTTATATGAATAATGTGTTTGTATTTTCATATGATGCTGTGGAATGTCTGCCCAGTCATAGCCATCCCCTTTTTCCAGTGGCAGCATCAGTGCCCCAAACCTAGTGGGCTCCTGGCAGTGACGTTTGTAGGACATGATTCTATTCGTCTGGTCATAGCTGGCAGTCTAGAGAAAGACGCTACATATTTGTCTTTGGGCTAAACTTCCAGGACTTGGGCAGGTAGATTCCAGGTGGGGCTGTGATTTAGGGAGCTGGGCACTCTGGGGTAGACACAACCCACCACATGGCCTCAGGACCACGCTAGAAAGGGGCATATAGAGGTGAGAGCAGAAGAAAGCTGGCCTCTTGTCAGCGTTTTCTGGAGAAGCAGCTTTTCCTGAGAAGCAACCTCGAGATCCTTGAGATACCTCTACATTTTTATTATAAACTCCTTTTTCTGGCTGAGGCCAACTCAAGCTGCTTCTGTCACTCACAATCAAACTCACACTTGATAGGTTTGGGAACCTGCCCTTTCTCATCCAGTAATACATCAGGAATGCTTTTCCATATTAAGTTTAGCTTTACCTCAACTACAATAATTGCTGCATAATTTTCATTGATCAATGCCCTATGTTTTAGTTTTCTAAAAGCTTCTGAAAGTACTGTACTAGAAATGGGTTGGCTTTTACAATGGGGATTTATTAACTTATAAGCTTACAGTTCTAAGGCTGAGGAAAATGTCCAACAAGGCATCAGGCAACATTTTCTTTCCAAAGTCTGGCTGCTAGTGCTCCTGGACTCCTCTGTCAAATGGACATGGCAGTGTTTTCCTTCTCCTCCTAGCCTTCACTTTCAGCTTCTTGGTTTCTGTGACTTCCTTTCTCAGCTTCCGTGGGTTTCTCTCTGTCTCTGCAGCCCCCTCATCCCATTTATAAAGAACTCCAGTAAGAGGATTAAGACCCACCCTGGGCCACGCCCTCCTGAAGTGACCTCATGAAAGGAAGGCCCCACCTACAACAGGTTCACCCCTCAGGAATGGATCAGCTCTAAGAACACAGTCTGTTCTGGGGTCCGTAAAAGCCACGAACTCACACACCCCATCATTTGTTTAATCAATCACTACTTTTGTACATTTAGAATATGTCTAATTTTTGCTTTTATACATAAATCTTTGCATACTTATTTGATAAATTCCTTAGGATAAACTTACAGAAGTACAATTGCTGGGTCAGATAGTAGATATTTTAAGACTTTTGAGACATATTGACTAGAAAATGTGTAACAATCCATCAACAATAAGATAAACACTTAAAATTGTTGCTCACAGGAAGGGAGACCAGTATCTAGTTTAATGTGGTTATTTAATTACTACAACAGTAGAATAAACATTCAACTATTGGTCATTTTATTTACTTTTAGTGAATTACATGTTTATATTTGTAACTCATTTTTATGAGGATACACTTTTCCCCTCTGATTTGTACAAGATCTTTTAAATATAAAATATTAACCCTTTGCTTTCGCATGTTTGTTAACATATATTCCTTTAATGTGTTGTTTTATGTTTAATCTTCTGTACGGTGGGATTATGGCTATTTTCTTTTAAATTTTTCTGAATTTAATATACAGCAATCTTTACCTTCTGCTTCTGCCTTTGAGAATATGTTTAGAAAGTATACCTCCCTTCCAAGACTGCATT
Organism: Tolypeutes matacus; assembly: GCA_026826555.1. Taxonomy (NCBI): domain Eukaryota; kingdom Metazoa; phylum Chordata; class Mammalia; order Cingulata; family Chlamyphoridae; genus Tolypeutes; species Tolypeutes matacus. The sequence goes on along the minus strand of JAKSZT010000049.1, from coordinate 607,972 downwards.
ATCGTTTAGTTGGTTCTCCAGGTAGATAATCACATGATCTCTCTTTTCTATTATTTAAAACAGTGTTTTCTTTCCTCCTCCCACACTCCCTCCCCTCCTTCTCCTTTTCACTCTCTCTCCCCCTTCCCTCCTCTCTCTCCCTCTGCTTCTCTCCCTCCCCTTTCTTTCATTTTTCTTTCTTTGTCTCATTGCATCAACTAGAATTACCTGAACAGTAGTAAAAATAGTATAGATGAAGCCATCCTATGTCTTAGTCTAGACATCAGTGGGAAAGCATCTCCGTTAAGATGGCTGATTGTTGAAATCCAAAATACACACTTTATATTAATGAAGTAATTTGCCATTCTTAACTTCCTGTGAGGTTTTGTGAAAACTGGAATTTGACCTTCCTCAAATGCCTTTTCAGCATCTATAAAGATAATTTTTACTACTGATGTGATAATTTATATTAATAGATTTCCTGATATTAAACCATCCTTAAAATCCTAGAATTAATCTAATTTTGTTGTGACTTATTATTTTTAATATATGCCTTAATTCCTTTTTTAAAAACCTTGAGATTTATGTTCATAAGTGATATAGGTCATAATTTATATTGTCACTATCTTTTTCAGGTACTTGTCATGTGAACATGGTAGCTACATGAAAAGAACTTGGAAATGTAATTTCCTCTTCTCAATAACAGTCCCCTATGAAGTGGAAGTCTGTTCTATCATTTGACCACTCTCTAGTTAGTAATAACCACCCTTCTCCCGATTCTCAAGGATGGGTTTTTCTAAAAAGTATTCTATTACGGAAATTTTCAAACATACAGAAGAGTAGAGAGAATTGTACAATGAAATACCATGATCCCATCGCTTGTTTCCAGCTTTAAAAATGATCCTGCATTTTATAATCTTCTTTCATCTATCCTCATTTTTTAATGGACTTTTTTTTAAAAGACAAATGCCAGGTGTCATATAATTTCTTCGAAAATACTTCAGCATGCATCCCTATATAATGCAGTGAAATCATCAATAAAGTGCCTTTGTTGTTTAAGTTGATTTAAGTTGTTTGTTTCATTTTTGTTTTGTTTTGTTTTCATTTCAAACAGAAAATCTTAACTGACACAGAAAGCACAGAAATTGTGTGTGCCTGGAGCATTTGATAGAACTTGCCCAAAAGTTTCCCGGGTCAAACACTGTCTGGGTCTTCACTTCCATGGACTTTTTTTGCATTTCTTCCTTGGTTATTAAACAAGTCAGAATTCCTACTGTCTGCTTTTTGCATTATTTCAAAGAATCACATTTGGATTCATTACATTTAGTTCATTATTTTCTGCTTTTTTCTCTACTTATATTATTCTCCTACATTTCTTTGGTATATTTTAATGATGTTTTATTAGCTCTTTCTGAGTGGAATTTTTAGTTTATGTTTGTTTCCTTGTTTAACAATAAACACTAAGACTATAAATTTCTAATGTTCCCTGAACTTAATATTTTCACTTTGGCCCAGAAGTTTTATATGAAACTATTTTTATAAGTTTCTAAATAGTTAATTTTTGTTAACCTTTTGTTGTTAATTTCTACTTTATTGCTTTGCTATTGAAGAATATATCCAGTACAATTTATACATTTACTGGGAAATATATTTGTGCCTTAATAAACCATTGACTTCTATAAATGTTTTAAGGCACTGTTAGAAACTTTATCATATACATATATGTGTATGTTATTGTAAATTTGACATTTCTTGCTGTCATAGTTGTTACGAACTACTATATTATTACAACAGTTTTTGTTTCACTTACATTTCCAGAAATATGGTGGGCCAAATATCGTGAAAACGTCTCCCAATTTAAACTTCTTTAAATGAATAGTAGAGCTCCCAAGAAAGTGAGAGCAACTCTCAGAGGGAAAAATAGGGGTGAGGCGAGTATTGGCAGGGACCTGGGAGGCAGCTGAAACGGAAGCTGCCTGACCTCGTTTTTGATGAGACTTTGGGGGACAGGAAACAAGGGTGTCATGAACGTATGGCAGCCGCAGCAGAAGGACAGCAGAGAGGAGAAGAAAGTCCCACCGTGTCCCGCTGTGAAAGATTCGCAGGCTGCATGTGTAGGCTCAGGGGACTGCGGCAAATCAAAGATGCATGTAAACCTACAGCAACCACCAAAAGGCAGAGCAAGAGTGGAGGAAAAGTGGCATTCCAACAATACACATTTATTCCAACAGAAGGCAGGAAGAGAGGAACAAAAGACAAAGGACAGATGGAAAACAAGCAGCAAGATGACAGAGTTAAAGCTTACCCAATTGATACTGGCATTCAATGTCACATAAGTGGAGCCAGAGGACACAGAGTGGGCACATCTAAGCCAGGAGCCTGTCCGTTGCCCCCCACACCTGCATTCGAATGGGGTGGGGGCTAGGACCACTCTGGGTCCCTGGACATCAGCGCCAGCTTGGGCCCTGCATCCAACAGCTTGCAAAAGTTCAGGGTGGTCCCCTTTCTCAGTGCACGTTATCCAAATAAAGGACACAGGTCTCTGCGAAGGACTTGGAGCCACGGTTTTACATGCTAGGAGCTGCTGTCCTTCCCCACTGGACACCTGCTCCATCCATGGCTCAGCCTCGTCACTGAGCGGGATCTGTGATTTTCCATGGGGCCAGCCTTGGCCTCCTGCGCCTCTGTTCCTTATGTCTTTGGATAACTATATTAAGCGGTGCCTCCACTGCTACCGTGAGGACACTGTGGAGTGCCGTCAGAGCCCCTTCAAGGAAGGATGCCTGCCCTCTGAGTGGCCATACCTGATAACTGACTGGTGCAGCAGTATTAAAAGGGCCGGCGGCCCTTCTGGCTCCAGAGTGCTCTGTGCTGTTGGCCGGTGGGCTGGGTCTGCAATGCTGCGGGGTCCCCCTCTGCCCCACCTGCTCCAGTGACTTCCCTGCCACAGAGGTGGATTCCAAGGGCATGCCCTCATAAACCTCCTGAACGCCAACCCCTCCCAGAGCCCGCAAGCTTGGTACCAGGAGCAGCCTGTGAAAGCAGGAGTTAAGATGGGGTTCTGGGCTGGGCCCCAGCCACTGGCTGGCAGCAAGGAGCACATCACTGTGGTAGGTGGAGCACGTTCAGTCCCAGGAACAATGTGGCAGCCCAATTGTTAAGACATGTAGAAGAGAATGCACTAGCAGGGGAGATGCGTCAGCATTTAAGAAATGTGGGAAAACTACTGCAAGGACAATGAAACTGGGTGGGTATGATTAAACTGTTTTAAACTCTGGAAAGAGATAAAGAGCTAAGAGTTGAAAGCTAAGTGTGAAGGCCAGATGGATTCCTTGTGTAGTATAGCAAACATTGGGAAGGCAGCAAATGCTGAGAACCATGTCCAAGGATTAATTGTCAGTGAACCCCAAAGAAAGTTGAGCTCACAACCACCATTGTGTCATGAAAAGGTCAGAGTCCTGGTTGGAAAAAAATGTGTCCTGACACATAAGAAGGGGGCTTCTGACCTGATGCCCCCAAAACCTTGAATCCCCAGGTTTCCCGGAACCCTCTGAGCCTGCAGAGTGCCCCACCCCTGCCTCTATCAAGAGCTAGGAAGCCCCATCTTGCTTGAAGACCATGCATAAGCCTCTATCTGCAAGGCATCATGGGACCTCTGGAGGCATCATGGGACCTCTGCAAGGCATCATGGGACCTCTGGAGGCATCATGGGACCTCTGCAAGGCATCATGGGACCTCTGCAAGGCATCATGGGACCTCTGGAGGCATCATGGGACCTCTGCAAGGCATCATGGGACCTCTGCAAGGAGTTATGGAAACTCTGCAAGGCATCATGGGACCTCTGGCTCTGCCCACACCTCCCCTCCCAGACACTAGGCCTATAACTAAGTCACAACATAACCTAGTAAGGAACATGTGGCAACTAGATAAGGAAAGAAAGATACTGAGCTTCAAAGGAGCTACGAGATTTCTCCTATACCTACTGGAAGGAACCAGGAACCGTCACATGGCTTAGGTTCTACAGGAGCTTGTGTGTAAGATTGAATGAGGTGTACAATCCAAGGATGCAGGATTTTACACCCTGGCAAGGCCCCCAGAAGATGTGCAACCTACTCCTAAAATGACTTCTAGAAGCATGGGAGCAACGGGCCCACACTGAGGGAGGTTGCAATGCCAGGCTTGCTGTGGGAGATGGTAGAAAAAGGAATCAAAGTCTCAGAGCAGTGTGCATACTAGTGGGGATTTATCAGCAAAACCCAGAAACCATGGGAAATTCTAGAGGAGACACCATGTGCCAGGTCCTAACAGATGAACTGGTGAGGGACCAGCAGCAGGAGAATAGGAGTGCCCTTGAAACAACAAGCTCCCCGACAGCAATGGGAGTGATGGGAACCCTGCACATCAAGTCCAGGAAGCCAGATGGGTACACGTGTAATGGGAGCAGGGGTAGAGGGGCAGCCAAGTGGGTCTGACCTATGGAGAGTTATGAAGATGTTTGGATAGGATAAGCACCACTTGAGCAAACAGATGGTCAGCCAATGAGGACACTGTGCCATTTGTGCATCAAAAGAAATAAAAGGAATAACATAGTGGACCCAGAGGTGGATGAGGATTGTGGATAATAGTACAAAAACAAGAATGTTCTTCTATGAACTAGAACAAATGTATGTCACTATTAAAAGGTGCTAAGAATGTGGTAATGTATGGGGAAAATACAATTAATGTAACATGGATTATAAGTTGTTAACAGCAATATTGTAATATTCTTGCATCAATGTCAAAGAAGGCACTATAGCAACACTAAGGGTCAATAATAGGGTGGTATGGGATTTTTTCTTTTGCACTAAGAAAAACATTCAAAATTTTACTGAGATGATGACTGCACAACTCCATGATGAAAGTGAGAGCCACTGAGTGTACTCTTTGGATAGAATGTACTAGGCATGGGACTGTAAAACACAGTGAACCATGTGGTGGAAGATGGACTGTGGTTAACAGTACAAATATGAGAGTGTTCTCTCATGAACTATGGCAAATGTACAACACTAACACATAGTGTTAATATCAGGGTGTGTATGGAAAATATACCAAGTATATGCTATGGCCCATAGTTACTGGTAATAGTCTGATCATGTTCTTTCATAATCTGTAACAAATATTCCACAACAATGCAAGGTGTTCGTGGAGGGGTGATGTATGGGATTTCTGCACATTATTCATGCTTGTTTTGTAAGCTCACAACTTCTCCAATAAAAAATATATTTTAAAAAAGAAAGAAGGAAAAGATGGAGTATAAAGGCAGTTGCCCCAATAGAGTGATGGTTCCTAGACAAGCTTCCAGATTTGAATCCATTTTGAGACCTAGAATTCATTGGCTGAAGAAGAGACCAGGTCCTTAGGAAAAAGGATCTTGCAACAAAATGGCAAGTTTACAGTCACAAATCCCTTTGTCTTTCCCCAACAGGACCTACAGCTATTTAGTCAGATAACTGTGCACTGAGAAAAGGGAAATATCCAACCATTTCTAGAATTCTGTTAAACACAGAGTCTAAGTTGACACTGTTATCCAGAGATCTGAAATGTCATCATGCCCTCCCCCATTCCAGCAGGGGCGGATGGGGGCTAGGTAAAAGAAGAGGTCCTGGCCAAGAGTCAGCACATGCTGTGGGTTTGGTGAATGAGTTGTTTGTTTGTTTTTAAAAGAAGGTACCGGGGATTGAACCCAGGACCTCCTATATGGGAGGCAGGCACCCAACCATTGAGCCACATCTGCTCCCCAGTGAATGAGTTTTGTTCAGTCCAGTGGAGGATGAGGATCCACTCACAAGTCCATGGAACAGACAACACTATCCCTTCACAAGCTGTGCCCAGGGGCTCTACGCTCACCACTCTCTGTTATAACAGTGTCTGAAAGTACCCAGATGCTCTAGAAATCCCTCAGAACATCACACTGATGCACTCTATTGAGTGCATCATATTAAACACAACACAACAGGTAGCAAAAGGTAGTCGGCAGGCTGGAGGCCTCTGTAAGGTATTTGTACTCCAGAGGGTGGGACATAAACCCTACAAATACTCATGGCCCTGTCATGAGGGTAAAAAGCGTAGGGATCAAGTGGTCAGGGCATGCCAGGACAGTCCATCCACAAGAAAGGACTCTCACCAAGAATGAAGCAGAAGCCTGGTATGCATCTTTGGATTCTAGAAGCAGCATGTTCCACACCTGGGAATATTCCTTTTTCCAACCAATATCCTGGGCGACACGAAAGGCTGCCAGCTCAGGTGGAGCCTGGAGTGGGAGAGGGCTCTACAGCAAATCCAGGCTATGTGTAGGTACCCCATGTGCTTAGAGGGGTCAGTGTTGATGGCAAGCTGGCATGAGACAATCATGATACAGACCCTTAGTGTTCTGGAGAAAGGTCTTGCCATTTGCAGATATGTTGCTGGGCCAAGATGGAGTGCCTGACCACAAGGCAACAAGAGCCCATATGGGCACAATGGCCCAACTCATCTCAAATGCTCATCTGTCAGGTCTAGCAGGCCTTGAGGTCAGGCAAGCCCTGTAACAATTTACCACAGGTAGAAGAAGTCCACCTGGGATACACTTGTGTTGGTTTGAAACTGTATAGATCCCAGAAAATCATGTTCGTAAGCTATTCCATTCCTGTTGGTATGGACCTATTGTAAGTAGGACCTTTTGATTAGGTTACGTCAGTTAAGGCATGGCCCAGGGTGGGTCTTAATCTTCTTACTGGAGTCCTTTATAAAGGGGATGGATATGGAGAGAGAGAAGGAGAAAGACACAGGAGCCAGAAGCTGAAAGCAATGACACCAGGAAGAGAAGGGAGAGACCAGCAGACACGGCCATGTGCCTTGCCATGTGACAGAGGAGTCCAGGATCACTGGCAGCTGATCTTTGGGGAGAAAGCTTTGCCTGTTGATGCCTTGATTTGGACATTTTTCTCAGCCTCAAAACTGTAAGCTTGTAAACTGATAAATTCCCACTGTTAAAAGCCAACCCGTTTTATGGTATCTGCTTTTGGCAGCCTCGCAAATTAAAACACCACCAGAGCAGGACCAAAGGCCACAAGTGAGCTGCACAAGCAGGTACCCTGATGTCCACACCACCACCATTGTCGCACTAGCACCTGGCTCTCAGTTCACACCAAGGGGTTCCTTAGAACCAGCTGATGGAGGAGGATCATGGATGCGTTGTCTTGGAATGCGGGTGAAAGTTGAAAACAGATGGCACCTGTACTATAAGCCCACCATTTTACGCATGTATGGACAGACTGATGGGCAGTGCAAATGGCTTTGTCAACTGGTAAGAGACCTGGAGGAAAATTGGGCTCAAGGAGTTCTGGCACAGAGGCATGTGGACGGTTGTATGAAAATGGCATTAAGTGCAAAGAGCTTCATGTCAGTGCCCACCAGAAAGTATCCCTTGTGTATGAGTCATGAGACAACCAAGCAGACAAGGACATGAGGCAGTGTTAACATCAGCTGGCCCAGTGCTGACACACAGCCATTACAGCGGGGACTGAGGCTCTTCGTGGACCAAACAGCGTGGACTTCCACTTACCAGAGATAGTGGCTACCATCACCACGGACCCACCTGCCAGCAAAAGACCCACCCTGAGTCCCTGAGACGGCACTGCCCTTTGGCCATTTGGTGGCAAGGTGATGATATTGGCTCCCTTCCACTGCCCTGTTCCTGCAGGGAACAGAGCAGAAGTGACTTCCCTCCCCCATGGAGCTTGTTCTAGAAAATTACCTTTATTTTGACGCTCCATTCTCTTCCACATCATCTATCACCATTTTATGCATTGCTTTAATCTGCCTTGTGCATTCTGGAAGAATTATTCAACCTCGTCTACTTCAGCCCTGATTGTCTGTGGCACCAGTTATGCTCTTCATTGCCTCCTTTACTGAGCCTCCTTCTACTGTGTTTTTGGCTTCTTCATAACCCTTTCCTCACTTGTACCCCTTTTGTATCATCCTTTCCCTTTTCTTCCCTACCTATTGGCATTTTAAATCATGTTTTCTATCCTTATAGTTTTTTTCTAAATAAAGAGCATTTATTCTTGTGTCCTACTAAGAATGCAAATGTTACCCTGAAATTTATCACAGTATTTTCCACTGGAAGCACATTGTCATCCTGTACTTTTATATGACCTCCAAAATGGACAAAAATTTAAACTCTTTATTTTCCTCAGTTGCTTAAATGACATAAACTTCAATTTTCACATATAATAAATATATGCATATAATATATTTGGCACTCTGCATAAAATTTTTATGAAAAACTTATGAGTCATGATTTTTTCAGTAAGTAAAAGCATGCTTCCCACTATCAAGGAATACTGAAGGCTCAAAAAAGATAAAAAGTTCACCTCATTAAAAAGTTATTACCCACTTCCCTAACATAAAGGAAAAAGGAAACATGTAAAATCTTACTGTCTCTCACAGAATGGATAAGAAAATGCAAACAAACTTAAAAAGAATAGAATGGCAGATGGGAGGTGTGTTAGTCAGCCAAAAGGGGTGTTGATGAAAGTACCAGAAACATGTGGGCTTTATAAAGGGTATTTATTTGGGGTAAAATCTTACAGTTACAAGGCCCTAAAGAGGCCAACTCAGGGTACCAGGAAAGGTATTTCCTCACCCAAAGTCTGTTGCCATGTGTTGAAGCAAGATGGCGGGTGATGTGTGTGAGGGCTCAGCCTTCCTCTCTCTCTTAAGGCTCTGTGGGCCCAGCTTCTTCCGATCTCAGCTGTAGGCTGGAGGGCTCATTTCTTTCCATGCTCAGCTGCTCTGGTCTCTTCTTGAGGTCAGCTATAAACTATTAGGTGAATGGCTCCTCTTTCCAGGGCCTCAGGATCAAGTTCTCTCCTCTGCCATGTCTGTGGAGCTCTCTCTATTCCCCTGTATCTGCTTCTGTGTTCTTGATTGAGTACCCACAAAGGGGGTGGGGACTCAAACTGAGTTGCCCTAATGACATGGTCAAATCAAAGCCCTAATCTTAACATAATTTAATCAAAGCCATCTCAGCTGAATCTAATACAATCAAAGGGTATATGCTCAGTTTACAAACATAATCTCTATCTCTTTTTGGAATTCATAAATAATATCAAACTGCGACAGGAGTGGCACATTAACAAATAAGTCTTGGATTTGTCTTCATCGTCTTGTGCCAGGCAAAGGGTATTTCCCACTCCTCACTCACCACCCCAACCGCATAAAGTGCCAGGCCTGGAAAGCAAGATCATACCTGGTTTAAAGCCCAGTGAAGGCAGAGTAATCCTTGGAGAGGATAGAGTGTGTGTCATCTATCACAATTTAAGAAAAAAACATCTGTACCGTTCTATCTACTGTCTTTGTCCTCTAAACTATTATAAAACCACTAGAGCTGTAGTAAAAATTTAATATTTTCAGTACCCATTATGTAGCAAAATAATAACACTTTATTTAGAGGGATCAAGCTTTTAATTTGGGCTCCAGGACTTACTTTCCATGTAGCCTTTGAAAAGTTGTCTTAATTGTGAAGTGGGGATTGTCACAGAGTTGAGTGATAAGAATGAATGAGAATAAGCCTGAGAATATTCTTGAAAATGTGTTCTTAAACTATAAAAATATTGTGCTTTTAAATGAGTCACATGTTCAAACTTATAACATAGGAAAATGATATTAAGATTATTTTCCCAGTTATTTAAGTTTAATAAAATGTGCCCAGGGTATTGATAATTGCTTCATTTAAATCATAGTCTTCAACTTTGGTTTCTGCTCCCAAATAATTTTTTTTTATCTACTTTGAATTGAATTTCTCATGACCTACTCATCTAATTGTTTCCAAGTGATTCTAAATACGATATTTGTGTTGCCTACGGTTTTGGGATTGCTAAAGAACTGCTTTATGTTGTTACATTTTTTCAGACCATCTGTATCAACAACACAGGTCTAATTAGCTGAGAAACTGTTCCCGAACTGCAGAGGGTAATCACAAGAAGCTTCAAACTAATCTGTCAGTGACTTGTGCCCAGTTCTCATAGGCACCTTCTGCGATAAGGTTGTGATTCTGACGAACACCTTGAGGAAATGGCCTTGCCAGTCTCTGTGAGGCGTCGAAGGAGGAGCTGGGGATGGGGTGGGAAGGGGCTTGGCGCCTCTCCTACCCCTCTTTAGTTGGGGCATGTGTCCCTGCGTGACTTGCTGCAGCATGAAACCAGGGTCACCGTGGTGGGGTCATTTCAGGGAACACTGAGCCAGAAAGACAACCCTTGCAGAGATGTGACCAATACTGAACAGCAGCTGTAAGGGAAGAAACGTTAATAGGCTTCGGGCATGGTCTTACTTTTCTCAGTATAAAAAATGGGGAGTTCATTACTAATACATGGCAGTATCTTTTACATTGTAAAAATCAAAATAAAAGAAGGACTTATGGTATAAAATATTAAAGCAGATGCTGGTCCTCTACTTATTATAAATATTATTTCTGGTTATTAATTGCTTTGTGGACACAATAGCCCACATATATTCTGCAATTTCTAGAAATGTAATATATATTAGCAGAATCCAGCCAATTTTGTCCTGCAACATACTTTTTAACCACATAAAGTTTGTATTTTCAAAAAACTAAAGTCAGAATTTCTTAGGGTATAAAATTAAGGACTGTAGCCTCTATAAAAGGTGAGGTGCTTGTAGGTGCAACTATAACAGAATGACTCTGTCACAAAATTTGAACTATAATACAATTGCACCATCTATTGATGGAATGGCAAAATTGAAATCCCAAAATTAAAAACAGAATATCACAAATATTTATTGGAATTATAAAACAGGATATAGCACATAGATCATTGGCCACTGCTAAGATGACATATACCTATGAGATGGTTAGCTGGTGATTATTTTGGTTACACCAATTGCTTCTTTGACTTCCTGGCATTCTGTGGACTGGCACATCATTCTTAAGGGCCAATCACTGAATGCACATAAGAAAACATAATTAAGACTAGTTTCCTACATACATTTAAAAGTAAATCTTAGAAGAAAAATATTGCTAAGATTTTTCATAGAACACATATTCACTTTGGATTGAACATTAGTGTTCTGCAGAATGTTTTTTGGGAAATCTAGACTTATTTTCTGGAAATATCCTGGCCTAGATAATACCCAGTAAACACATTGAGTAAAACAATTTTTATAATATGGCAAACATATTCTTAGATGCACAGTTGTATTAAAGTAAGGAATATTACTATGGCAGACTGAGTCACACCCATGGTCCTGTGGGTGTGAACACATATGTAAACGGGATCTTCTAAGACCCTATTAAGATGAGGCCAAACTGAATTAATGGTGGACCTTAATCTGGTATGACAGGAGTCCTTGTAATCAAAGGAAATTTGGACACAGAAGTACAAGCCATAGGAGGTGGAAAAAAAAAAAAAAAAGGAGCAGACTACCATGTCAGAGGCAGGGATGGACTGCCAGCAACAGAATGCGACAGACATCAGAGAAGGCACGTCCTGCTGATTCCTTGATGTCAGATGTCTAGCCTCCAAACTATGAGCCAATAAATTCCTGATGTTCAAGCCAAACAGTATACAAAATTTGTTTTAGCAGCCCTGACAAACTAAGACATCCCCATAGACCAAAATTGAAGAAGAACCTCCAAAAGTAGAGAGCAGCAAGCAAATGAACTAAACATGTAGCTGTTCTGGGGCAAAGGATATATAGCTATTAGCCACAATAACAAAGTCCCTGGGTTTTAGGGGATCAACACAAAAAGATACTTGTACTTGTATGATACCACTAATTGAAACTGAGCTTTACAAATGGCTTGACCCTTAGTGAAAGTGTAGAATGGGGGGGGGGGATATATATATCATATGCCCTCCAACTCAGAAAAATGAAAGAAAGCTTGTCTGTCTTGACCTGGGATCCAAATGGATAAATAAAAAGTCATGTTTGAGAATTATGATAGTGGAGTTTTGATCACATAGATTTGAAGTTCTTATTTCCACTCTTTATGTAGTCCAGGAATATTTTAACCAAAAAAACAACATAAAACTGGTCTCTGATTGCTAACATCACTGTGTACCTGGCTAAACCAAATTCAAAATCTTTTGCAGGACACATACTCAAACCAGACAACACAGCTATATAAAATACCCATAAATAAAGCTCTACTGAAAATCAGCCCATAGCCAAAAATCAGAAAACTACTAAGTAAATATTTCATCATAAGTGAGTCAGAAACACTATTATAAAAGTTCAGGCAAATGTGGAAAATAATCAAATGGAACTTGAATAAATAAAAAATATATAATCACTGAGATATAAAACTCAATAAGTTGGTAAAAAGTAGGTAAGATAGAATTAGGAGGAGAATTAATAAATGAAAGACTGAGTTGTAGATAGGATGTAATGCTTCAGAGAGAGATAAACATATGGAAAATATGAAAGAAAGATTGAGAAATGAAAAACGGAATGACTAGGTCCAAAATATATCTATTCAGATTTCCAAAGATGAACAATAAATAGAATGATTGAGAGGATATATTAAAAATAAAATGGCAGAAATATTTCCAAATTGATGAAACACACGAATCCCCAAACTGACAATGCACAACAAATACCAAGCAAGATAATGATAACAAATTCGCACCTAGACATCCAGTGGAACAGCAGAAAACAGAGACAAAGAATTTATCTCAAATGCAAGCAAAGAGCCCAGACAGGTTTTCTTTAAAAAAAAAAAAGGAAGTGCAATTAGATAAACCGCAACTTCTCAAAATTAATAATAAACAGCAGACAAATGTAGAATGTTATCTTTAAGGAATGAGAGAAAACAGCTGTTATTTATTTTATTTGTATTTAACAAACATGTTCATAGCACATATTATGAGCCAGCACTATTTAAGGACTGTACAAATGTTAACTCACTTAATCGATGTAATTTAATTTTCCTAACAGCCTTGTAAGATAAATCCAATTTTACAATGCCATTTTGCCAATGTAAAAACTGAGGAACAGTGATGTAAATTAACTTTCTCAAAGTCACATGGCTTGTAAGAAGTTTGAACTCAGAATTTTACACCCAGCTAAATTACCACATAAGAATCATGACAGAATAAAGACATTTTTACAAACAAATATTTAGTGATCACAAAAAAACTTCTCATTAGAAGAACTTTTAAAAAATATGTGCATCAAGATGTAGGAAATAAAATTCAAAAGGAAGAAATGGTAAACAAAGAAAGTAGTGACCATGTGAGTAAATCTTACAAAGCTTTAGCATTAAAAATGTAAAGCAGATGGCTATTACAGGTTATACAAATGGGGAAATAAATATTAGATGCTGTCTCCATTCATCACAGGGAGAGTTGAGAAGAGTTACATGTTCAAGGTCTTTATATGGTTCTGAACTAGAGTATATATTGATTAACTTTATATTTTAGGTCAAGTATGCATTTCAAAATTTTAAAAATAACCAATAAAAGAAAGGAGATGGAACATATAACATCTAAACAAGTAGTATGAAAATAGAAAAGTGAATTAAGAAAACCTGATCAATCCAATAGAAGGTAGTAAAGGCAAAATTGAAGAAGCACAGAAAAGCTAGGGTAAATAAAACCACAAAATAATATAGCATAAATAAATTTAAATGTATCAGTGATCATAATAAATGTAAGCATATTAAGCATGTCAATTTAAAAACAAATTTTAATTTTTAAAAATCCCAGCTAGTTATGTGCTATTTACAAGATATCTCTCAAAAAAGATAAGATTGAAAATTAAAGGATAGGAAATTATATTTAAGATAAATACCCCATAACAGAAACTTGGCATAGCTACATTAATATCAGGAAACAGACTCTGAGGCATGCAGCCATGATCCCTGCCTTCTGTCATTCTCATCTTCAAGTGGTACCTACCCACATTGGGCCAGTGTTGATTTGGGTGACCAGCAGAATGTCGCAGAAGTTAGGGAGTGTCACTTCTGTGATTAGGCTAGAAGACTGTGGTTTCTGTTTTGGCCATACTCTTTCAGATGGCTGGCTCCGTAGGAACTCAGAGCCATGCCAAGAGTGACCCTACTGAGAGATCCACATGGCCAACAGCCACAGGACAAGGAAGCTTGGAAGTAGAGCCTCCAACCCCTCCTCTTCCTTGGGCAACGGCCCCTCTGGCTGACACCTTGACCACAGCCTCATGAGAGATCCTGAGCCAGAAACACCCAGTAAAGACTCTTCCAGGTTTCTGACCCCCAGAAACTGTGAGATGATAGTTCTTAAGCCACTAATATGTGGAATAGTTTGTCAGAAAGAAATAGATCTCTAACAAGACAAAACTTCTAACAAGAGTCATCTCTTACAGGTAAAGGAGTAATTTTTCAGATAGGCATAGTAACTCTAAATGTGTAGGCACCTAATATGTAACATAGCAATATGTAAAGCAGTAACTGACACAATGAGAAAAACACTGACAAATCCAACTTAACACCGGGAGAAACAGTCCACTCTTTAAATGGCTGATGAACCAGGTAAAAAAATTGTAAAGTTTTGGATAGTGAAAATATTTTTTACCTCTTTAATCTATCACACAGAGCATATATTCTTCTCAATCATGCACAAAACTTTTACAAAAATTGATCTTTTATTAAGCCTAAAAGCAAGGCTCACCAAATAGCAAATTATCAGCATAATAAAATCTAGTACTCTGAACAAAATACAATTAAATTAAAAATTAGTAATAAATAGGTAGCTCTAAGAAAAATTTGGAAAATTTAAAACCTACTTGTAAGCAACTAATAGGCTCAGGAATCAAAAATAATGAGAATTAAAAGTACTTGAATGGAATGATGATTATGAAAATACTTATAACAAAACTTGTATGATTCTTACAAGGTGATTTTATAGCATTAAATGCTATATTAGAAAGCTTATAAGGTTAAAAAATAATGAATGCATATCCAATGCAAGAAATTAGAAAAAAAGAACAGCAGAATAAACATGATTTTTATTTTGCAACTTCTAATGAAATATTTGATCCAGGCAAGGATTTTCAATAGATGCTAAACCATTAAATGAAAGGTTAACAGAGAATTGAATTGGCATGAAGCTAAAGTAGATCCTACAGATTACTTGCTGGGGACATCTTAAATCCGTGATCAATATTAGTAACCCTGATAATTAGGCAACCAGTCTTTTGATGTGATAAAATAAGAAATTCATAGCATTATTCTTAAAGTATTCTTGCAAACAAGTCTTTCACCATTTAATTAATTTAGTCAATGAAATATAATTAAATCTTTGCATCTAACCTTCCAATTTACAGGAAAACCCAAAACCTTCAGCTAGGAACAAGCCAAGCAATATCACAAGGAAACAGTCATGCAAATTTAGAAAATCATATGTTCTAAGAGACAATTGGCCCACTTTCTTCAACAAATTAATGTCACCCAAAAAACTGAGGGAAAAGGAAATGTACATTAGAAGACTCTTTAGAGAAATGTAATCCATTGTCTTCGATTCAATCCTGGTTTGAAGACAGTAGCTTTAAAAGGCATCATGGGAACAAATAAAGGCACAAGGATAAAGACCAGACACTAAATTATTTTAGAGAATTATTATGAATTTTGTTATTTGTGATAATGGTGGTATGGTTTTGTGGAAAAGTGCTTCAATTTTTAGGGATGCATACTGAAATAATTAGGAATAAAGTTTTATACATATAACCTATTTTCAAGAATTCACCAAAAATAGATGAAAAAATGGTTAAATGTAATTATTAAATCTAGATAAGTGTTCATTACCTAAGTCTATTCAATTTGTAAAATAAATTTAAAAAAAAAACAAAGTAAGTAGCAGCAGCCTTGGGCTGCCACTGCTGCCTGCTTTAGAAGGTGCTGGCGCTGCTGGGGGAGGGTTCAGGTGCCCCCAAGTGTGCACCTGTTGCTGGTCTTGGCCGGCGTTCTGGCGGCTCAGGAGCACTGCAGATAGGAGCTCCTGAGGGTGTCACTTCGGTTAGGGTATGGCCTCACTGAATCAGGTCGGGCTTTAATCCAGATTATTCAAGTCCTGTATAAATGAAATTCAGGCGTAGGGGGAAAAAGCCACAAGAAGCTAGAATCTGGAAGTCAATGGAGCCTGGAACAGTGAAGGAAAAGACAGGGAACCCCAGGATGGTTGGCAGCCAGCTCCAGAGAAAAGAGAAAGCCTCAGTTTTGAACTTCTAGCTTTAAATTTCCACTGTTTAAGCCATCCCATTGTATGCTATCTGCCTAGCAGCCAGGAGACTAAGACACCTGCCAAAGCTGCTTCCCAAAGCTGCAGAATGTATGGCACCAAACCGTCCAGAGGCAAGCGTGGAATTCTGCCTGGAAAGAAATCTTTTTGGTGATGATTAGCATTGAATGGGGAGCCCATAACCATACTCTTCCTCCTCTGGTTGTGTGTGTAGCATTCCAATGTCAACTTTGAGCCAAGCTAATGTGGGCAACTGCTATTTAAGTTAACCAAAGATTTGGCAAGATTGTCATTTAAAAGCTGTTTCAAATCACGGAACTAATTTCCCTATTCAATTTTTCCACTTCTGACTTTAAAACCTGTGAATATTCATTTCTAGATTCCAATTCCATTCAATTTCTGAGCTTTACCTAACAAAATTTGCCATTCTGCTCCCAGAATATAGAAGAAGAGTTAGATACTATATTGGCAAAAAGTAAGCAGTCCAATCTTATATGCATTTATTGTAGACTCAACCTGTTCAAAGAGGATTTAATAGATGCTGTGAAGGACTCTTAGACAAGCAAGCCTAGGTAAGAAAGACTGCAGCTGGCTTCTGAAAGGTCATCTATGTCATACCTAACAGGAGTGTCAATGTTTAGAGTGAAGCTGACCCACCCGATAGCCATAGGCTGGGGGCTGGCCACACAGAAAGACCAACCAAGTGATTTAAGGTGGGGGTTTTGGGCCATGCACTATCAGTCTTCCTGGAAGCTCAGCTCAACCACAGAGACAATCAATCAATCAATCAGTTATGGTTATCTGGTGGAACCCCAATAAAAATTCTAGACACTGAAGATTTGGTGAGCTTCCATGGTTGGCAAATATGCTGTGCATGCTGTCATATACTGATACCAAGTCACTCCACAGGAGAGGACAATGGAAGCTTCACAGACTCTGCCCCATGTCTCTTCCTCTGGATGATTTTATTTAGTATCTTCCCCTATAATAAACCAGAATATAATAGCTCTTAATAAGTTCTGTGACTGCTTCTAGTGAATTACCAAAGGTAAGGGTGGTTGGGAAATGCCCTGAACTTGGAGTTGATGTCATGAGGATAGTCTTGGGAGGACTGTGTGCCTTCTGAACTTGGCAGCTGGCTCCAAACCTTACAGTTTTAACCCCCGGCAATGTCCTCGAGGAAGCACAAATAACAGTGGGCAAGAAAGGTTTTGAGCATTAAAGGCAGGTGTTCTAGAATTCCAGAAAAGGTGCTAGACACAGGGACAGCCTATGAATAACGATACTTTTCTTTCTGACTTATTAACCATTGAAATTTTTCTTTCTTTTTATTGTCTATGGATGAGGACCTCCTTTTATTATGTTGAACAGAAGTGATGATAATGGGCGTCCTTCTCTTGTTCCCAAACCAAAACGAAAACTTTCAAACTTCCCCCATCAAGCACGATGTTGTCAAAGGCATTCTATTTTTGACACCTCTAAGAGATGCAATTAGTCCCCACCCAGATTCCCTTCACTGACCTAGTCAGTATACCCACCCTCACCCACCAGCTACTGTAAATTATTGACAGTTAAAGCTTTATGGCCAATAGGGAATTATCCTGATGAGATGAGGTTAGGGTGATGCAAGAGAAAGTAGTATGAGTTGTTTTGAAAGATATGCTTTTATTGGAAGGCAAAAGCAATATAAATGGAATAGTTTTACTAATAAATGAGTATGGGAGTATGTTTTAGTGACCTGCTGTCTCAGTTTGCCAGGCTGCTATGATAAATACCACACAATGGGTTGTTTAAACAACTGGAATTTATTGGGGCTCACGTTTTGAGGCTAACCAAGATATAGGCAAGGCTTACTTTCTCCCTGAAGACTGCGTAACTCTGGCACTGGCTGCACAGCAATCCTTTCTGCCTTCTGTCATGCAGTGATGTCGTCTCCTTTCTGGCTCCCATGACTCAGGTTCTCTTTATAAGGCCTCTGATGATCCAGACTAAGTCCCACCCTCCTTAAGTCAGGCCACACCTTAATTAAAAATAGTATCTTCAGGGGCTGAAGTCTCTCTTCAGACTCCTGCTATGCTGGTGGGGGGGCTAAAGTCTATTCTTCAGACCCCCTCCTTTGGGAGAGCTTCCTAAAAAACTTTCTGCCTGCAAAAAAATAATAATAAATAATTATAATGATATCTTCAAAGGGTCCTATTTTTAATGGGTTCACACCCACAGGGACTTGGATGGAAATTGAGAACGTGTTTGTTGGGGTACATAATCCAACCTATCACATCTGCCTAAAATTTATCAATCTCATTATAGGGTGGGTTTTTTAAAGATTTGATTTCTCTCCTAAATTAGGAGTTAAGGGCCTCCAATTGGAGAATTGTACTTTCCACCGTACTTGCTAGGAATCACGTAATGAAACTGTTGCACTTTTATTTGGCAGGATGATTTTGGGAAAGACAGGAAAATAAATAGAGAGTTAGGGTTTGACAATGACAAATTAATTATAGTCTGTTGCTGTGAAGTAGTCAAGATGATTAAAGAGAATTAATCATTATGGAAATCTGGGATCACATTCCAGGCACTTCGCCCTGACCTGAATTTGAAAGAGTTTTACTAATAAAACTTATATAAACAATAGGGCTTAGTATCATTCATGTAATCTATGTATACCTTAATGATTCATTTAATGAAAACCATAGATGGCCCTAAGTAAAAAACAAATTAATATGTGAACATGTGAAACAATACAAAGGCTGCAAAGAAAATTTGCATAATTTTCAAATCAAGAGAAAAGGTATTATCTTCCAGTACCAGATGGATGCAGCAAACTTGACTGATTTCAATATTTACTATTTTCATAATTACTGAATGAGAAAATTTAAAAAGAATATTTAGCTTTTCTAGTGTAGTTTAAGCAAGTTCACATTTCAATGTAGTAACTAATGAATAATTAAGCAATATGAATAATTTAATATTAATTGAATATTCCCTGTTAAAAATACATATTAATTTAAAACATTGAAAATAATGACTATTGCCTGTAAGGTAGAAAGGACAATCATATCAATGTCCACTCAAGATGTTCTTGGCTTCATTATAGTTGGAAATCAAGAAAACCTGCAGATCAATAAATTTCCCATTTTCAAAACATATTTTGAAGTTACAACTTTTTATCCCATATCTATAGACAGGTGATCAAATCTGCAGCTACTCCTTATAAATTAATGGCAAGAAAACAAATGCTGGACAGTGCAAATACCTCTTACCCACAAGGTCTGCCCCTCTAGGCACCAGGAACATAGACACGTGCATCATTTTCAGGAAGTGAGTTGTGTCTATTGTAAATAACCATGCCAACTGAAACAGTCAGTACAACTTTCATTCACTTTACTAATATTTATTGAGGTCCAGCAATGTGTACTGCTCCATGCTAGGTACTATGAATGATATAGGCCCTTGGCTTCCATAAATTTATACACAGGAAAGTACATTCTTTGTAAATACAAGGAAGACAGTAATTCCCATAAACAAGGTATACATAAGGTACTGTGGAATTTCAGAAGTTCTAACTATTACTTTAGATTGTAATGACTGGAGAACAATTTATTAGCAAGTGGAATTTATACTTTGCAAAAAAAAAAAAAATAGGGCAAAGGGTATTACAAAGTGTCTCAGATTGCCACAGGGCTGCCAATGCAAAGTACAAGAAATAGGTTGGCTTTTATAATGGGAAGTTTATTTGGGTAAAAGCTTACAGTTCCAAGGCCGTGAAATGTCCAAATCAAGGCACCATCAGAGATGCTTTCTCACCAAAGTCAGCTACCGTTGATCCTGGCATTGCGCCATGAGAAGATGGCTGTCTCTGTCTGCCTTCCCCAGAGCTCAGCTGTGGGCAACCAAGCACACAAAGAGGCTTGTCTCTTTTTGGGCTTCCTCCATCAGTCTTGACTGCTCTGCTTTCTTCCCGAGTTTAGCTATGAGCCATCAGCAGCATATGGCTCCTCTTCCTGGGCCTTGGCTCCTTGGGGTTTCCCTATCCCGCAGTCCTCTCTCCCTCTCACATGGCAGGATCAATATAATATGGTGGCTTCCTTTTCCTATATTTGTCTGAATCTCTGTGTCTCCATTTCTATCAGACCCAGAAGAGGGCAGAGCCCCAATCTGGCTCATGTCTCACTGATATAGTCCGAGCAAAAGGCCTAAAGCAATCTTATCAAGTAATCTAATTAAAGGTCCTTTAACTGAATTTAATGCAATCAAAGGGTACCACACCAATAGTAATAGATTAGTTTAAGAACATAATCTTTTGCTGGGATTCACAAAATTTAAACTGTCACACAAGGGTAAGAAAAAGCAGAGGGAAATGCATGGATGAGTTAAGTACTTTGAGCAATTAATTCCCTTTAACTACAGCTGAAGTCAGAAATAAACTATAAATGGGCAAAACTCTCTTATTTGCCACATGGAAAATTTTAAATTAAGAGTAAATTTATTTTAATGAGCCAACAGAAGGGCATTCCTCTATATGAAACCATATGTATTTGAAATTTGGCAACATAAATGAAGTATTATACAAAAACAAAAAACTGGCTAGAACTTATAAGCAAAAAATGTCAGGTAACTTTAGCATTGCAGCATCTCTTCTTTATGTAAAAAAAAACACCCAAAATGCTTTCTATGTGTCAGGAACTGTAACAAGTCCTTTGTGTGCATTTTTCCCACTTACTCTTTACAATATATGAAATAGATATTAGCACCCCCATTTTAGAGAAAAAATCCTAGGTGAAGAATAGGTAATTTGCTACTAAGTGCAAAGGGGCTTATGCAATACAAAGGCGGTACAAGGAGTATAGAAGCCTCCCTACTTTAAAGAACCAAAAGTAAAAGCAGAAGGTAAAAAGGAACTATCAGCTTTTGCCTTTTCTTTTTAAATTGAATGAAGGTTCTCACACAAACTAAATTTAACTGCATGCTGTCAATGAATAAATCCTGGCTTTGGTACAGGTGCCGCACAGCATGTCCCCGGATGCAAGGTGGGCAGAGGTTGCTGCAGATCTCTGCCCGAAGGAGCACTTTTTTAACACACCGGGCGGAGCATTTCCTACGCACGCGACGCCACCTTCTTTAGACAAGTTTTTCTTTCCTATTTAGTCCAACTGCATGTGGTGGGCCAAGGAACAGTGGTTGGCGGCCTCCGACTAAGGGAAAGTCCACCCAGACCTCACATGAGGAATAACCGAGATCTTAAAGGACAGGTACATGTTCTGTCCCTGGAGGTGAGACCCGAAGACTCCGCGGACGGGGGAACGGCGTTGCGGTGCGGCAAAGGCGGGACCCCGCCTGAGGGCTTGGAGGCCGCTCGGACACCCCGGCCTCGCCGTGAGGCCGCCTCCGCGCCCCATTGCCCCCGCTTCCTCGGCCACTTCCGCTTCCGGGGCGGGGGCGAGGAGGCTCCGGAAGTTGCGCGGTGCTTCCGGGGCGGGAACTGTGGTCGCTCCGCAGGGCTTGGCAGCGCGGGTCTCGCTGCGGCGCCGCGTCGCCCTCGGGTAGTCCGCTGCGCCGCGACCCCGGCCTCCCGAGCCGCCCCTTCCCCATGTCCGGGGCAGGGGTCCTGCCGGCGCAGACCCGCTTGCCGCCGCCACGCCATGTCCGAGCTGACCCGCGAGCTGCTGGAGCTTGTGTGGGGCGCCCGGAGCAGCCCCGGCCTCTCGGACACCATCTTCTGTCGCTGGACGCAAGGTGCCTGGGGCCGGCGGGTGGAGGGTCCCCGCCCCGCCCCCCTGAGACCCCCAAGGCCCTCCTCAGCCCCGCCTCAGCCCGGCGTCCAGTGCTTGGTGCTCCTCGTGCCGGGTGCCCCCTCTACACGCCCGGTGCCCACTGCTCACCCCCGGAGCCCCCTCCTCACGCCCAGTGTCTACTCCTCACGCCTGGTGCCCACTCTTCAGGGAGCACCGTAAGGCCGGCCAGGTCTGGGGTCTATGCCTCCGGCTGGGCGTGGTGCTGGCGGCTTTATTTTGGATTTTTGGAGGGGGAAGTCCATAGAAAAGCCAAGGTGGGTAATTGCAGGAAGCAACTTTGTCGTTTGCATTTTAAGTTTATGGTTAGGCGTGGTGCTGATATTCAAATACAGCGTTGCTTGCTGCTGTTCTTGGCCCAGAGTATGTCCGGTTTTGAGATGGTTTAATATCTGTTACAGTTACAGAGAAATATGAATGATAGCACTTCTTGTGCTGGTCCACTGTTCCCCAGACTGAATTTTGAGTTATATAAGAAGTCTTATTAATAATACAAATAACAATGGTATAAAAAAATAACTATATACTGAGTTCCTGCACTGTTCTAGGCCCTGAGCTGGGCACTTTAAACTAAATTCTCAGATTTTGATATTAAAACACAAAGGGACCCAGGTGCCCTGGGAAAGATTAGGGTGAAGTTAGATGAGACTTAAGGGCATAGCCTTCTGAATCTGAAGGTTCACTAGTGTGGAATGTAAAACACTTATCATAAGTCAATAAGTAATAGCTATTTATCATTAGGTTTAGTGGGTGTAGCTCAGTGGTTGAGCACCTGCTTCACATGTAAGAGGTACCAGGTTCAATTCTCGGTACCTCCTAAAAAAAAAATCATTAAAGCATTACTTAAAGAATATCTGTTCTCAAAGTGGATTTTGGAAATGTTAGCATAATAAATCTGAATCTCATTTCAAAATGTGTACTTTTTTTAAACCAGAATTCAGAGTTTAAGTAATTTCTTCTCTCTCCCAGATGTCTTTTCTAAGAGCTGACAAAATTAGAATCACAGTGAATTACAGTTAACTGGATTTAGTCCCTCACTCTTGTTTTACAGATGAGAAAAATGAGTCCTTGAGGTTAAATGACTGGGCGAGAGTTGCAGAGTGGTAGAACCCAGAGTGGGTTCCATGTCTAACACAACTCATCATTTTGAATTTCTGAATCCTATTTGTAAATGGTTCGGCTTTTTTAGACATTTAATTATGTCAGTTATATTTTCTGAAACCTTGAACACCTGCATTTGCAGAAATTTTAAAACTTATTTCCAACCTTAACTTATTTATGCTAGTATTGAACAGCCCTAAGATACACAAAACTTTGAAGGACTAAGAAAATTTTTGTTTCCACTGTAATCAGTTAATGTTTATTAATCAAGGTACAATGCAGACTTAAGTAATGTCTTTTTTATATTTATATTATAATGCAAATTCAAGGGAAATACAGTGAAGTAGTTCTAGTGATGCAACAGGTGGACTTGGGTTACAGTCTCAAGTTACTTATTTGAGCCTCAGTTTGCTTTTCTGTAAAATGAGGACAATTGCAGTGTCAGCCATAAAGGGTTGTGTATTAGTCAGCCAGAGGGGTGCTGATGGAAATTACCAGAAATCTGTTGGTCTTTATTAAGGATATTTGGGGTAGAAGCTTAAAGTTACCAGGTCATAAAGCATAAGTTTCTTCCTTCACCAAAGTCTGTTGCCACATGTTAGAGCAAGACAGCTGTTGATGTTTACCAGGGTTCAGGATTCTTGGGTTCCTCTCTTCCTGGGGCTCTGTTTCTCTCTGGACTCAGCTCCTCGGTTTCCTCCACAAGGTCAGCTGTAGACTCTGAGGCTCTCTAGGCTTTCCCTCTCTCCACAAGGCCAGCTGTAGTCTATCAGGCGAATAGCTCCTCTCTATCAGGGGCCTTCTCTCCTTCCTCACCACCAAGCTTCTCCGTCTGCTCGCCTCTCCGGGCTCCAGCATCAAAACTCCAAAATCAGAACTATTCCAACTCTGCCTTCTTTGCCATGTCTTTTATCTTTGATTCCCCACCCACCAAAGGGTGGGGCTTAATGCCCTACTGAAGTGGCCCAATCAAATCCCTAATCATAACTTAATCATGCTCGGATGAACAGACCAGTTTACAAGCATAATCCAATATCTATTTTTGGAATTCATAACTATATCAAACTGCCACAGGTTGTGAGGGTTAAAAGCCGTGCACACTATCTGACATGTCATGGAAACTCAGTAGATGGTAACTATTGTCGTATGAATTTAAAAAGCATTTAAATGTGCGCTAAGCCAAGATCTCTCTCAGGCATTACCCTGAAAATGATAAGAAATTACTGTGTATTATTTGGTAAGTTAGCACTATTTTAAATAAAACTTTTAATGATATATTGGAATGCTTAGCCACCTTGTGGTCATGCTGAAGTTCCTTCAGATTAGTTCCATTCCATCAATATCATTTCAAAATAAAGACTTTATTTCTTTTATTGCTTTTCAGAGAGTACAGTTACACTGTGGATATTGTAATTCGTCAAGGTCTTACTTTTATCGAGATAGTTAAGGCAATCAAATATGTATTTTTTAAATTATGACTTCTGAATCCAGGGATGTCATTACTGGTTTTGGTGTGTTCAGGGTTATATTCATTCAGTCATTCTTAGAGGCAGAAATCATTGCTGAGATTGCTGTGACAGTCATGTGGGATTATAGAAATAGGCACCAGGCACTGCTGTGCTGCACTTAGATACGCCTCAGATGCGACACCAACTCTGGCTTGATGCCCTAGTCTGTGACTGTGCTTTGAACTGGTGGCTGCATGCTCATTTGTCTTTTGGAAGCAAATTATAGTTGTGAGATATTTGGGGTAAATATTTATAAAATTATATCTGTGGGTATTCATTTATGAAGTTATATTGATTGGCCAAGTTAAAGCATTTTGAAATGGTTGTAGAAACAATAAGACACGGGAGTTGTATTTTATTTTTTTCCTTTAAATTGATTTACAGTTTTAGATATTTCTCTTCTGTAAATCATTTTTTTCCCTAATAATTAGGTCTTTTTTTTTTTTTTTTTGCTAGTATTTATTTTAAGAACAATATACCACATAATTTAAAGATTTGAAGTTTATTTTTTTAATTTAAAAATGTATTTACCATTTCTGCTTGCTTTCCTCCTGCTCAAATGCCTATAATAAAGTTTTTAAAAAACATGTATTTTAACTTCTTTAGTTCATTAGCACCACTTTTTCTCCCCTTCTTCCTACAAACTAGGGCCCTATTCAGGCCCTAGTTTATGCTAGGTAGGCTGGGAGTGAAGACGACCAATATACATAATTTAGCATACATTAAAGTATTTATACTAGTTGGGAGGAAAGGCTTCAGAATTCTATGGTGGGATGGCCTGAGTAGGCCTCGCTTTGAGATACAGCCATCTGGGGAAACAGTGTTCCAGGCAGAGGGAATGAACAGTGGAGAGACTTAATGCAGAATATGCCTCGCTTGTTCAAGACACAGCAAGGAGGTTAGCATGGCTGGAGGGGGAGTGAGGGAAGGGAAGGGAAGAGAAACAGAAGAAGACATCAGAAATAATATGGCCCATATCATACTAGACTTCATAGGCCATTGTGAGGACTTTGGCTTTTATTCTCAATGAAATGAAGAGATGAGGGGCATGGTCATTGGAGGCTTGGTGCAAAGGAAGGACATGATCTGACAATTTCTAAACTACCAGTCTGGCTAATATGTTTGAGCCTAGATGTAGCAGATTAAGGGAGACAACAAGAAGATCAGATAAGAGACAGTTACTGTAACCTAGGGGAGTGAAGAGGGTTGCCTGGCCCAGGGCAGTGGGGGAGATGGTAAAATGTGGTTAGATTGACTACATCCCAGCCAGATCAAAATAGAAGTCATCTAGCTCTAACAGAAGTAGTATTAATCTTAGTATAATTGGGAATTTATTTTCCTTTCAGTATTGATTACTATATTAGTCAGCCAAAGGCGTGCTGATGCAAAGTACCAGAAATCCGTTGGATTTATCTAGGATATTTATTTGGGGTAAAAGCTAACAGTTATTTAAAAAAAAAACAAAAAAAAAAAAACAACTAAAGAGCCCAGCTCAAGGCTGCTTTCTCACCAAAGTCAGTTGCCAAGTGTTGAAGCAAGATTGCAAGCCATCTCTGCCTGGTCTCTCCTTCCTTCTTCCTCTTAAGGCTCTGTGGGCCCGGCTTCTTCCGATCTCAGCTGTAGACTACCATAGGGCTCCTCTCTTAGGGCTTCCTATATCAGTCTGGCATAGGGCTCATTTCTTTCCAGGCTTCGTCAGCTGCTCAGCTGCAGACTGTTAGACAAATGGCTCAGTTCTCCCTGGGCTTTAGCTCTTTGAGCTTTCTCCTTTCTGTCATATGATAAAATTCTCTCTGCTGGCATCTGTGGAGCTCTCCCTTTTCCCGGGGACACAGGATCAAAGTCTCTCCTCTTCTGTGTCTGTGGAGCTCTCTCTCTTCCTGTATGTCTTCTTGGGTGAGTGTCCATGTATATCAGCCCACCCAAGGGGGCAGGGACTCAACCCTGAGTCATGCCCAACTGATGTGGTCAAATCAAAACCCTAATCTTAACAGGTAATTTAATCAAGACATGCCAGCTGAATCTAATGCATTCAAAGGGTATCACACCCAGAGGAACAGACCAGTATACAAACATGATTTTTCTCTTTTTTGGGGATTCATAAATAATATTGAACTGCCGCAGTTACCTGGATCAGGTTGGCACACTTTCTGTAAAAGGCGGGTGGAGTTGATGGTTCCTGTCTCAACTCTCAGCTACTCATCCCTACCACTTAGCAAAAGCAGCCCGAGGTAATATGGGTGATACCGTACCCCCAAACTATTTAACAAAACAGGCCTGGACTGTAGCTTGCCTACTCCTGATCTACATGATGAGCTCCCAGAAACCATTCCCCTCCCCCCTTTTTGTTCTTTCTCTAGGCTTTGAATTATTTTATTGTTTCACCTAATGATTGGCCATAAAAGGAAAATACAATTTTGCTATTTATAGTTCAGTGTGGTTTTTTGGAGGGTGGAGGCTGTAGTTGATTGAAATCTCTATTTCAGACTTTCGGTATAGGACAATTTTTGCTACATAATATGAAAAAATTAAGATTTAACATATTACTTAGTGTATTAGTCTGCCAAAGGGGTGCTGATATAAAGTACCAGAAAGCTTTTGGCTTTTATAATGGGGATTTATTTGGGGTAAAAGCTTACAGTTCCAAGGCCAAATCAAGACACCAGCAGAGATGCTTTCTCACCAAAGTCGTTACTGTTGATCCCAGTGTTGACAGGTGGCGAAGCAAGATGGCTGTGATCTCTGCGAGGTTTCAGCCTTTCCCTCTGGGTGTCCTCTCTCAGGCTCAGCTGCTCTGCTTTCTTCCTGATTTCAGCCACAGGCTAGTATAGGTATTGTATTGTCTCTTAGGGCTTCCTCTCTCTTCTGGCATAGGGCTTGTTGCCCTCCGGGCCTTCTATATCTATATCAGTCACGACCATTCCCTCTCAGCAATTTCAGCTGTAAGCTGTCAGGCAAAAGGTCTCATCTCTCCCTGGAGCAGCTCTTGGAGCCTTATCCTTTCTGTCACATGACAGGATAAAGAATGACACGCTCTCTTCTGTGTATCGTAGGTGTGAGTCCATTTGTATGAAACCCACCGAGGGGGTGGGCTCTCAACCTAAGTCACTCCTCACTGACGTGGTCTAATCAGAAAACTCTAAAAAGCAATCTTAACAGGTAATCAAATCAAAGCCGCCTCAATTGAAATACAATTAAAGTGTATCACACCCAGAGAAATAGATTAGTTTACAAACATAATCTTTCTCTTTTTGGGATTCATAAAATAATTTCAAACTGCCACACTTAGGAAAAGCAAGGGATGTAAGTATAAAATGTATTTAGTAGTTAAGAATACATTTGGGTTAAAGTTTTGAAAGTATGTTTGGATGTATATTATGTATATTATGATTTAACATTTTCATGAGGTCATAAATGATACTGTATTTTAAAAAATAACAAAATTTAATGAGATTGTTAGCATTGTTTTACATTTTTGAAAATTTCTTTAATGTTTGGCTTTTTAGAAGACTTGTCAGTCTGTTACAATCAATATGTTGTTTTGGTTGAAGTATATTGAAATTTTAGCCTTATGCAGATATGTAATTGGAAAAGGTTGGGAGTATTGTAATGACCTTTCCAGATAATTGTGATATTCTCTGATACCACACAAAATTCTACAAGTGGTATTTTCTAAAAGATTAGTTGTAATATGGACTCTGAAGCTGTATCAGTGAATTTTTTGCTCTCTCTCACATCGAAATAGTTTATTGATTTGTTTTGTACTTTGAATGGCTCTTTTACACATGAGTGAATTTGTAACAGCATGCATTGATCATTTGGAAAATATCAACTGATTTATGCAGACTTTCCAAAGTTAACATATTCTGATGTCCCATTATACAGTATCAAAAGTCAATATTGTTACTATCACCACTGAATACATCAGAGAAGTCTTTAAGTAATGAGAAGTTATCAAGCCCACAGTGGTGGTTACAAGTTTTCCAAAATTCTGATTATTGCTTGAAGCTTGAAATATTATCATTGGCAAAAATATTGTCAGTTATTTTCCTTGAAGTGCCAAATCTCAGACATTCATTTCTGAGAAAATGTCCACCAGATACTCAAGTGTGAATAATCATTGTCTATAGTTCCTCCACTTTCCCTCAGATATCCTTTCCTTTACTGCACCTGCCTGTCCAGCACCCGTCTCACCCTCTCCATTCACTGTGTCTGTGTTAGACTGAATAATGACCCCTAAGGTGTCCACATTCTAATCCCCAGAACTTGTGACTTTGTTTCCTTGCATAGCAAAAGGGATTTTGCAGATGAGATTACATTTAGAATTCTGAGATTGGAAGATGATTCTGAGTTATCTTGGTGTGCCCAATACAATCATAAGGGTTCTTACAAGAAGGTGAGAGGATTGTGACAGTGGAACCAACCAGAGTTTGGTGCAATGGGCTTCGAAGATGGAGGGAGGGGCCATAGGCCAAGGAATGCAGGGAACGTCAAGAAGCTGGAAAATGCAAGAAAAAAAAGCCTCCAGAAGGATGTGGCTCTGTTGACACATTGATTTTTGTCCAAAGTGACCTAGTTAGGGCTTCTGACAAACAGAACTAAAAGATAATAAATATTTATTGTGTTAATTCATTAAGTTTATAGCAATTTGTTACAGCAGGAATAGGAAATTAATTCAGAGCCCTCTCTCATGTTGAGAGAGTGACAACTGTCCTGCTCCTACATATGCACTCATAGTTTTACTTTCAGGGAGTCGATCCTGCAATCCAGACCCCAGTACATGTAGTGTGACCTCTAGATCTCATCACAATAGCTTTCCTTTACTAAACTGAAAATTCCTTGAGGATTGGAGACAGTATTTTGTTTATCTTTAGTTGTTGACTAAATTTGGAAGACATTCCAAATTATAGATATGAAAATCATTTTCAAGGTGTCTAGGCCAACACTTGATTTTGTATTAAGGAAACCAAAGCATGGAGAGAGTAAATGTCTTTTCTCAGGTGACACGGCAAACTATTGGCCCACCTAAGAATACTGCCACTACTCATTATATTAACAAGTGGTATTTTATAGAGCAGCTAGAATCACAAAACACTTTCATATATATTTATGAATTTAGCTGTAACCAGGAGTGCAAGAGCTCAGCTTTGGGCATCATGTCACAGAAATCTTCTCCTGACCCAGGTCTAATCACATTCTCCTTATCCATGTACCCATAGTTCTGCATATCATTTCATGATCGAGAGGGCATTTTCAATGCTCATGGGCTCAATATGTGAATGCATTATTTTCATTTCTCCACATGGGAGGCTGAGGGAAACAATGAGTGATTATGATGCCCACACTCTGGTAGTATTTCTGGAAATGAAAGCTAATTCATATCAACCAACATTTATTTAGCATCTACTATGAAATTGAGGATATTAAAAGGAATAAAGTTTCTTCTTTCAATACTCGTACAGATCAGTATGGAAGAAAGAGACATGGTCAGACCTGTTTAATGAAGTTTGGTAACTGCAAGTTAAATTAGTCAAAGTTCAGATTTCGTGTCCTTTTGCTACAGTCGAGTTCACACTTTATCATCTCAGAGAGGTCCCTGGGGTGCAAAGTTATGTGTGTGTGTGTGTACTTGGTGTGCATTTGGCCCGGGGAGTCTAGGTTCCTTGGCTTTTTTCCAAGGGGTCCTCAATGCCCCCCAAAATAGCCCCCACTGCACCTTACTGACATCAGATATATTACTGTTATGATAAGCGAACTTTCTCAAAGGACATTAACATGTCTTCTAGCTGCTAATTGGTTTATATTTTTAATCTTTGCTCCTTGCTTTCTTTTAGGGTTTGTATTTAGTGAATCAGAGGGATCTGCCTTAGAACAGTTTGAAGGTGGCCCCTGTGCTGTTATTGCACCTGTTCAGGTAACTCCTTCGAGGGGTGTTTAAATGTTCATCTTTCCTTTTTGTTTTCTGGTGTCTGTATTCTATATCCTGAGGCATGATCAGTTAATGCTTAAGTTTTGCTCATGTAATTTGGCATAAATAGCCAAAATAAATGAATCTTTATTTTAAAGTAAAAACAAGTTTTTACCAGGATTTCAGAAAATTAGGACTTACTGGTCATGACACCTTTTCTAATTCAGAGATCCTATTGAGTGATAACATTTTTGCTATACATAGGTACTCCATAGTAATTGTACTGTTCTCATTTGTTCTATGAAAATGATTTTTCTAGAAAGTTGAAGATGAGTTAATATTTTTATAGCCTAAATCCTTAAACTTTAAAAGTTGGTGGTATAGTATTTTAAGTTATTGCTTTGGCCTTTGTAAATAAAAGTTGTAGCAATTCAAACCTAAAAATCTCAAGCATGGAAAGTTTTTTTCTTTGCACAAAAGATAGACTTTAATCTGAATGTGTTTATTTGATTTTGAATCTTGTATTATATTGTTGGCATTTCAAAGGCTGATTTGCTATCAGCTTTTACCTTAAAACCAAGAACTGAATTTTCAGTTTATTACAATGTCTATGAACAGCAGTATAACTTCAAAACTGTTATAAAAGCAGTTGGAACTTATTGTTTATATTTTAATCAGCATATTTTGAATATATAATTTAAAATGTTTATTATTCATTAGGCATAAAGAATGCATTTCTGAGCTGTTGGCTGCAAAGAAAATTTGTCTCAAACCTTTTATATATTCCCTAAATTTATATTATTGAATTGAAAATGTATTTTTCTGAAAGAAAAAAAAAATTCCCCTAGTAGAGTTCAAAATATATCCTTTATAGTTCATTATCTTATTTCTTTAAAGAATAAAGTTTATTTTTTTACATTAATAAAATTATTTTAAAAATTAAGAAAAAATGAATAAGTTTGAATCTTGTCTCTGAGTTACCAAATATAAAGAATGAAATTTAACTATAAATTAGTAATTAGATCTAGATTATTCTGAGTAGCTGAGACAGATTTTGGTTGCTAGTAGGAACCTTATCTGAATTCAAAGATTTCTTATCCTGCCCATATGCAAATTAGGTTATTTAAACATTGCCTTTCTTGGTCAATAATAGTACCTTCGGCTTTTATTGAAAGTCTGTGAAGGTAGTTTAAAGTATGCCACAAAAATTTACTGTCTTATAAATTCATTGTATCTCAAAAACAGTTATTTTTGCAAGTGGGATTGTTACGTAGCAAAGGATAAATTGTGATGTTCAAAATCCTGACACCTATCCTCATGTATCTGTGAGGTGGTAATTTAGTTTAACAGTCACATAATTCTTTAAATCAGTGAAAGAATTTTGTTTATATTAATATTTCAATTAATCTAAATCATTAAGAGTAATAAAGAGAAATGAACAAGTTGGATGTTAAAACTTTAAACTATAAAAATTAGAATATGATAGTATTGCTAGAAGAATAGATATAATAATGGAACTGAAGAGATAATGCATATAATCTAAGTATCTTTAAAAAAAAAATTATTAAAACAAAAAAAAAAGAGATAATGCAGAAATAGACCTTATTACATATTAGAATTTACCAAGAATTTATCACATACCATGATAAAGAAGGAACTACAACTCAATGGTGAAATTAATTGAAGTTTAATAAATGCCATTGGTATGACTGGTTAACAGTTTGAAGGGGAAAAAATGACTAGAGAGCATCTCATACCGTAAACCAAATTCTTGATATGGCATTTAACCATAGGAAAAGTAAAAGAAAGATTTGTCGGTTCTTTGAAGAGAAGGGATGACTTCCAAGCTCAGAAAAATATTTGCCATGAATATTAGCAATAAAGGCATGTTGTCTTTTTTACAAAGAACATGTACAAATAGGTTAGAAAAGCACCAAAACCAGAGGTGTTAAATGGGCACTGGGCAGGAGCATGCGATCCTATCTGGAAATGGTACAGAACTCCACAGCATCAGATGTCCAACCTTACTAGAAACCCAGGAAAGTAAAAGTCAGCCATAACTGGGCTCTGTTCTTACTTTTGCCAAGTCTTTAAATATAAAATTAGAATGGCTAGTGCAGTAAGGGTGGGGTGATGCTGGCCTATCCCACACTGCTGTGTAGTACAAATTTATATTTTACCTTTGAGGACGAATTTTACATTATATCAGAATCATAATAATGCAGATGCTTGGATGCAGTAATTTTACTGTGACTTTTTTCCTAAGGAAATAATCGTAAATATGGAAAAATTTATTTTCAAGAAGAGCTCTTATATTTGTTAGAAGTAAAACAATTGCAAACAACCTAAATGTACAAAAATATAACTTAAACATTAAATAATGTTTGTCAATTTTGATAACTAGCTTGATAGACGATTAGTGATTAGGAAGACAGTTAATAGTTTTATGGGAAAATAGAAAAAACAATCAAATACCCATTATGATTTTAATAATAAAGAAATTTACAAACAGGTATGAAACAGGCTGGAAAGAAGTATATCAAAATGCTGACATTAGTGGAAATAATAGGTGTCCCTACCTCATTTTTCTAAGATTTTGTACTGTAGTTACACTACTCATTTTATGCTTGTTACCATTTTGGGGGAAAATTAGAAGCACTTGATTTTATTTGTAGGTTTTATTTTTATTGGAAAAATATAGACTTAATTTCTTGTTAAGATACTTTGAATTATTTGCTTATAAGGTGCCAGGTACTGTGCCAAGTGCATCTGTAGGTAATCTCTTAAAATCCTCACTGCAGCCTTTTAAAGTTTGTGTTATAATTTCTAGTTAGTCAAGTAGTAGGAGCAGTCTTCAACCTCAGGTCTGACACAAGCAATCCTATTAATCTGCATGTTAATGCTTTACAAACACATATAAGAATCACCATGGTAACCCGTTTTTTCTTTGGAGTTGTCACTTAGAGATTCAGATTCAGTAGATGGAGCGGAAGAATATGCATTTTAAATGGACTTATGTGATTAGGATGCAAACAGCCCTTGAACATCACTCTGAGAAGGAAACACTATACCACACTAAACTTTTTTTCTGTCAAATCCCTTGTGTAACAGTTAATTCACTTAAGGAAAGGTTAATAATCAATGTGTTTATTCTTTTGAATCTTACAGCTTTTTGAGTTAAACCAGAATTTATAATAAAGGGATAACTCTTTAAGATGATATTCTTGTGTCACAGATCAGAGCTCATAGAGCAGACCACTTTTGGATTTATTGTTCTTTTCCCCCAAGGAATCTAAAAGAAATGTAGACATCTTCCTGTTTTATAGGGCCTACCTATGAACGGGGTTGTAGGTGTCTCTAATTTACCAGTGATAACGTCTATGGTTTTGAATCATTCTGTTTGCCAGAAAATATATATTGTGGAAGAAGCAACATTTTATGGATGTAGAAGCACATTTACAATATAAGTTTACAGTAGTATATTTTGAGTAAATGTGCACAGGTACTGTTGAGTGTGAAGGGAAACAGTTTATTAGAAAGAAGATATAAATCAGTTTTTCCCATTTTAAAATAAAAGAATGCTATGAAGCATGTTTATAATGCATTCTAATAATTATTGCTTTAATTGTATAAAGGCTTTTCTTTTGAAGAAGCTCCTGTTTTCTTCTGAGAAATCTTCTTGGAGGGATTGCCCAGGTATGGTAGCTATCTTTTAAAAACTTCTGCTCATTCCTGTATTTTAAAGATGATGTATGTAGCATTTACAAGCAATAGTTTATTTGAAATTACCGTCTTAAAAGTAAACTACCAATGATATGTTTTTTCCTGAGGTTCGTTTAAAAAATGTTTCAGTAAATTTGATGAACAGTGACTCCAAATTTTAAAATAAGTATTTTAAAATGTGGTTTTCTTAACTAAGAGACCTTTGACAAGATAATATAACCAAGGGAAAAGCCTTTGGCCACTTGTTAAAATGTGACGCATCTCCCTGAACTGTCAGATGTTAATTATAAAAAATAATCATTTTATGTGCACTTCTTTTTTTGTCTTATTTATTTCTGAGCAAAAACCCAGAATTATCTTTGTATTTCTGCATTTTTTAACATAATTCTGAATTAAATTGCAAATGGGGCTGTCCAGCTTCTGCAATATGATTAGATTAAGGAGATATTTGGTCCTGCCTAGTAATAATGAATGTTTGCATTCCACTTGACAATTTAAAAAGATCTGTCCTTCACTTACATAAAATTTCATGTGAACTTCACAGTAACTTCTAGAAGCAAGTAGGATTTATTTCCATCCCATTTTT
This sequence comes from Tolypeutes matacus, assembly GCA_026826555.1. Lineage (NCBI taxonomy): Eukaryota > Metazoa > Chordata > Mammalia > Cingulata > Chlamyphoridae > Tolypeutes > Tolypeutes matacus. Next base: position 573,125 of record JAKSZT010000049.1, on the reverse strand, counting down.
ATATAAAGAACATAACAGTTTCCATTCCAAACCGAGCCCATAGAATCTTTTAATGATTTTTGAATGTAAGAATTAAGGTACTACTCACTGTTGTGTAATTTTGATTACTAAATAGCTGAAAATGCAAAATAAATTTTAGTAGAGAAGTAACTTTCAAAATATACTATTAACATGAATTTTTGAATAATTTGTGATATTTCTTGCATAAATATACATTCACTTTAAGAAATTTGTAAAGCATTCTTATAAGTGTTGTGGGGTTATAAAAAGAATGGCATAGTTCCTGCCTTTAAAGAACTTTTAGTCTGTTAGCAGAGACAGAAAGCTCCTTGTAGCATACAGTTTTACATAGCATGTGTCATAGATCTTATTCCTTTTATTTTCATCTTAACTTTATTGCTTGTAATGGGAAGGGTAGGTGGGATTCAGGAAGAGATGATTTGGGCTATTTCCTAGAAATTTCTAAAGCACAAGTCATTGCAATACAGTGCCCCTGGCTTCTGTATCACGCTGCGGAACCACTCTAGCCTCTGCTGATGTAATGGGTGGTGGTGGTGTAAGTGCTGATGGAGTTTTATCTCATTATCTTCACCCCTGTGGGACCCGGAGATCAAAGACATTAGACTAATTCTCAAATGGGGAGGAATGGAATAGGGGAGAGCTGGGCATCAGGCCTAGTTCTGCAGCAAAGTAAACATTGTGGTGCAGATGCTACATTTATCAGTGGCAGGTCATTCCAATGGCATATTCTTTCTCATAATTTCATTTGGCATTTTGGGGGATTCTTTTTCTAGTTGATGTGAATATTATAATAGTGGTACTTTCAACCCTCAAGTATGTTGTTTCTCTAAACTATAATTTAAGGTCTGTTATTTATGGATTTTTCCCTCCACTTAAAATGCTTTATTTCATCATTCTTAATGCAGGATTTTTTATTCCAAATATTCCAAAGAAAACCACCATAACTTATACTTTGGTTATTTTTAGAGGAAGAGCAGAAGGAGCTCCTTTGCTATACCTTGTGTGATATTTTAGAGAATGCTTGTTGTGACAACTCTGCATCCTACTGCTTGGCATCATGGTTAAGAGGAAAGTCTACTGAGGAAACGGCTAGTATTTCTGGGGGTCCTGCAGAGTCCAGTTGCCAAGTGGAGCATTCTTGTAAGATACGTTTTTATTTCCTGAAGTGATGTCTTGTACGTTTGCATTAATAAAACTATATAAAGTTTTAAAAAAAAGAAGATTCTTAATTTTCATAACATCCCTTTTTTATTTTCAGCCTAAACTTAATTCACATACCTTAATATTTTTCAGTTACCTTATCATTAGTTTGAATACTAGAGGATATTACATTTGTTTATGTTTCCTTTCAGTTTTGGAAAAATAATGTTTTAGTTAAGGTCTGCTTGGTGACAATCTCTTGAGCTTTAGAACTCTTGTTCAGAACGTTTAAACAATGTATTTCTGTATAATTTAGCTTTAGATTCTTAAATAATTTTCTTTGGAAGAAAAGAATTTTTTTTTTTTCCACTTCAGAAAATTTCTTAAATATATATTTAAATATCTTAAATATCCTTCCAAGAGCAAAGATGGGTACATTTTTCTTCATTATACATTAAGATTGTATTTTTCATCCTAAAATTTTTAGGCATGCTACCATGTGTAGATTATTTTAAGGTAGTTTTAATTATGCCCTCATTTAAGACTTTTAAAAATTTGATATTCTATTTTCTTTTGCCTTCGATAATTCTTATGTGATTGACTTAAAATCTACCAGACTAACTAGTAAAATAGAGACTTATGGTAGTATAAAAGCTAATTAAAAGAGTTGCTTTTCTGTTTTGTTTTTTTTTCTCCCCCAAGAAGTTATTTTGCTGGTAGATGGGTTTTGATAGTCGGTTGTCCCAAGTGTTAATGTTGAATAAGTGATTTATTCCACTTATAATTCATTTCATCAATTATCATCTCTACAGAACTTGTTTTTAAAGAAATGAAATACCTGATTTCCAGGAAGTGAATTTTGGCTACTTCGTGATTTCCATATAGGATTATCTGTGGGATTCTCTTGCCTTCCCTAGGGGGTGTCTCTCGGACATCCCTGTCTTCTCTCTTCTCCCTTTGCAGCTGAATTGCTCTACACCTGGCAAATTTTCATAGTAGTGCATTTGCAAGGAATAATTTTTAAAACTTAAACAGTTGAATGACATTTTTTTTTCAGGCCTTTTACATTTCTAGGCTGCCGAATGCAATATACCAGAAATGGGTTGACTTTTACAATGGGGATTTATTAGCTTACAAGCTTACAGTTTTGAGTCTAAGAAAAATGTCCAAATCAAGGCATCATCAAGCCATGCTTTCACCCTAAAAACCAGCTGCTGGTGATCTTTGGCTTCTCTGTCACATGGCAAGGCACATGGTGGTGTCTGCTCATTTTCCCTTTTCTCCCGGGTTCCCTTGCTTTCAGGTTCTTTCTTCCATGGCTTTCTCCTCCTTTCTCTCTCTCTCTCTCCATATTCATCCCATTTATAAAGGATTCCAGTAAGAGGATTAAGACCCACCCTGGGCCGTAGTAACCTACTCAGAAGGTTCTGCTTAAGATAGGTTTACACCAAAATAATGTTGGATTAGCTTGAAAACATGATTTTTCTGGGGTCCATGAAGCTTCAAACCATCACAATCTACCCTCTAGACCCCAAAAAGACATGTTCTTTCCATATGCAGAGTATATTCATTCCATTGCAATATTCCAAAAGCCTTAAATTACTTCTGTAACAATATTAAGTACAAAGTCTCATCAAAATCGATTATAAATGTGGTCTGTCCTGGGGCACAATTCCCCTCTGTCTGTGGACCTATGAAGCTTAGGAGAGTAAGTTACCTGCTTCCACTATACATTGAAGGGACAGTCAAAGGATAAACAACTCCATTCCCAATCGGAGAAATTGGAAGGAAAACAGGGGTCATGGGTCCCAAACAGTTCCAAAACTCTGCAGGGCGTACTTTATTAGATTTCAAGGTCTGAGAGTCATCGATAGAACAATGCTTTGTCTTTGGGGCTTGATGGAGCAGCAGCCCCCCTTTTACAATGGCTTGTGCAGTGGCCATGCTCCTCCCAAACACTGGGTAAAGGATCCAGCATCTCTAAGCATTGGGGTGATGGCCAGGTTCTCGGCTCCACCCTCTTCAAGAATCGGGGTGGCAGCCAGACTCTAGGCTGCACCCTCCTCAAGCATCCATGTGGCAGCCAGCCTCTCTGCAATCCCCCAGGCATCTGACAAACCTGGGGTGGTAACACTCTTCCTGAACAACGGGGCAGAAGGCCTGCCCTCTTCAAGCTCTGGGGCATTCCGGTCATACTGACCCTTTCCACATACATGGGTAGACTTGCTCTCCTGGCCTGAGATCTCAGTTTCTATGGTTTTGCCTTTGAAGTCATTTTTCCTTCAGTCTGTCTCTTTTCTGTCCCTTTTATTCCAGGCTGGCAGTGGTTCCATTCATACAGATCTCACAAAAAAATTTGTTGGTTTTACATGCAGTTCATAGAAGTCCCAATCATCAGACAGTAGGTCTTTCCACATATCCTTCCTGGATAACTGCATTTCCAATCCTGACTTTCACTGAAATGGCTGACTGGTTCCATGTTCAAATAAATCCTCATATGGGGTACTGTTCCCTGGGGACTCGTTTTCTGAAAGTTCAGAATTTTCCAAACCATCAATTTCTGGTTTCTTTGAACCCAGGAGTTGAGTTCTCAGCTTATCCCTTTGCTCTCGCATTTTACTATAAACTGCAAGGAAAAGCCAGGCCTCACTTTCCACATTTAGTTTGGGAATATCCTCAGCTAAATATCCAATCTCATCACTTTCAAATCTGCCTTCCATCTGACATCAGCACTCAATTTTGCCAAAGTCTCTGCCACTTTAAAATAAGGGTTGCCTTTCTTCTTCATTTCTGTCTAAGGTCCCATCAGAAGTACCTTTAGCATCCACATTTCTACCAACAGTATATGCAAAGCAGTCTTGGCCTTTTCTGTCAAGCATCTCACAATTTTTCGAGAATCTTTCCCTTACCCATTTATAAAGCCATTCCCACATTTTTGGTATTTGCAGTAGCAGCACCCCATTCCTGGTAACTGCTTTAGTCTGCTAGGCTGCCAAAAGCAATATACTAGAAATGGGTTGACTTTTACAATGGGGCTTTATTAGTTTACAAGCTTATACTTTCAAGGCTGAGAAAATTGTCCAAATCAAGGCATCGTCAGGCAATGCTTTTACCGTGAAGACCAGCTGCCAGTGATCCTGGACTCCTCTGCCACATGGCAAGGCACATGGCAGTCTGCTGGTCTCTCTCCCTTCTCTTTTGGGTTTTATTGCTTTGAACTTCTTGCTTCTGTGGGCTTCCCTCTCCCCCCCCCCCATATTTATCCCATTTATAAAGGATTCCAGTAAGAGTATTAAGACCCATCCTGGGCCATGCCTTAATGGAAATAACCTAATTAAAAGGTCCTACTTATAATAGATTAACACCCACAGGAGTGGATTAGCTTTAAGAACATGATTTTTCTGGGGTCCATACAGCTTTAATCCATCACAAGGCCTTTCAATCATAGCCTTTCAGAAAGAATCTAATATATTTTCAGAGTTGATAATGATAGTTGAAGAAAATTAGTGGAAAATGATCATAAGGATCATAATCATAAATGTCATTAAGATTAGCTGTTAAATATTTTCCAGGTTTTACTGGTTTACATGCAAGCATGTTCCATAGTTTCATTTGAGTTATTAATTCTGAGAGAGGAACAGTTGAACTCTTACAAGGCATATTAAAGAATATGTGCTTCAAGATAGTCTGTTTATATGTGAGAAAATAGTAAGATCTTTTTGGTAACATTTTACATTAGTATCTCAGTAGTTACTGTGTACTTACTATGGAATATAATGTACATTTCTGAACTAGTAGGTTAAATTGCTCTGGCTCAAGGGGCTGCATAATGACTTAAATTTGGACTTCATTAATTAATTTAGATGGGCATATTATGACACATTCCCTTCCAAAGATCATATTTTAGTAATTTTCCAGTTTATTTTGTGTCTTGTTTTAAAAGTTAACATGAAATAAAACCGTATTTTAAATATATTTTAATACTATATAAATTTGAAAAGTTTTAACTGAAAATTTGAGAATTTACATTAGATGTTGACAAATGAACTCAACTTACACTAAAAATTTTTGTTACATATAACTGTCTCTTCTCCTTGTTCTTTCCTTTATTCCCAGCTTCATTCCTTTTCTTTTTTTTCCTTTTTTTCCCCCCTATCATCCCTGCCTGCTAAGCTTTTTATTTTGCCTGCCTTTTTCTCTAAATTACTACCTTTATGTCAATTTTCATAGAGTGTGCCCAGAAAAATTATTGATAGAATCAAGCACTGCAGAACAGTACAATTAGGAAAAGGTTATGTAGAATTTTAATTTTATCCTGAATTTTTAAATGTGGAGTGTTTTCTTCTCTCATTAATATTGCATTCTGTTCAGATATTAATTTCATTGGCTTCTGTGATGTGTATGGTTTTGGCTTGTTGGTAATGCACACTTGATTGAAGGAGTGAAAACTCAGGTTCAATTTCAGTTTGTTTCCTATGTATTTCAAATGATTACTTAAACTAGTTCATTTGGACTTACAAAGATTTTAAAAAGTAATTTGAAACCTTTGAAAATTAAAATTATGTTTTAGAAGCTAGCATAATATGACATTTTAAATTATAAATAAAAAGATTAATTTTAAACCCATTATATATTCATTCCCTTAGATCTAGTGAGAATCTATATTTAAGAGTACTAAAATTGTCTTAATAAAATATTTGAATGGGACATTTATTTCATATATCTGCAGTAATTTGAATAACTTTTATTAAACTTATAAGTTAGGAAATAGTATGTGATCTTGTTTATTGTGATGAATTAGAGTAGGCAGTTTGATGTGTATATGATATCTTTTAAAGACTTGGCCTTGGGTGGAGCCCAGAGTGTCTGTGTTCTAATTTCCACTCTGCTATGTATTGCTGTGAGCTATTGGAAGGATGCTTCTCTGACCCTCTGCTTCCTCCTCTGTAAATGGGGATAATAGGGTTGTTTTAAGGATGAAATGAGGTGAGACCTGTAGAGCATGTTAAGGGTCTGGCACTGAGTAAATGGTTAAGTAAACATCACCTTTGATTACAGTGCTATGATTTCCTTGATTCCTTTATGTATCATTGTACGGGGTTTATACAAATAAACTAAATGAGTTACCAAAACTTCTCAATAGTTATATGAATATATGAGGAAACAAACTTAAAGTAGTCCTTGAACCTGTGTAGTTTCAAAATGCTATGCCTTTGTATACACATTTGTTTAATAACTGAGCATTAAACTTAAAGATTTAACATTAAAGAGGAGAAAGATTAGCTATTATGATTTTACTTTCATCTATAAATTGAAAGATTATTTTAAAGTGCAGGGCACATTACAATGATGTGTGAAGCACTATGATTGCTAATAATTTTTCATATTGTTTAAGCTATTATAACATAACTGAACTAAGAATTGTTTTCATTTAGTAACCCTTCTACATTCTCAGTGTTATATCCATTTTAGTTATGATCATGGTAACTAAGATGTTGGAGTGTAAATTCGTGTTAAAATAAAGTTGAAAATAAACTGAGAATTTTGAGAGTAAGAAAATAGGGAAATTTTTGATTGCTTGAAAGTATTTACAGCCTGCTATGTTATGTGTATCTTGTGTCATTTATTTGCTGTGTGTAGTGCTGAAAAGTGTCTTTTATGTATAGCTGCCTTGGCTGTCGAAGAGCTTGGCTTTGAGCGATTTCATGCATTAATTCAGTAAGTAACATTGGAACATTTAAAATACTTACCTTGAACACACTGCCATTTTAAGTCTGATCATACTGTGAAAAGGCATGTGGATCTATTTAATACTCTACTGCTCGAACCTGAATTTTAAATCCATTGCTTTGAGGATTAATTTATCAAGTTTTTTACAAAAATAATTGTTTGTAAATATGCACTTAAATTATTCTGCTTCCTAAATTATCTAAATACACATTTTAAAAAAATTAAACGCTTTTTCAACATTACAATGAAAAAAATCATTGTAGCTTAATGTTTCTCACTGGGTAAATACAAAGATTTCTAGTGGGATGAAGATTAGAATTGTAATTTTTTCTTATTTGCTAAAGTAAGCATTCTATAGTTTTCATTATAATTGCCCTTATTTTCATTAGAGCATTTATACTTTTTATTACAAAATAAAAGGTAAAAATATCCATGCTGATTATAATTTAACATTAATTTCTTCTGAAGGAAACCACAAATGTATGCCTTATCTTTGGCATTCAGATAGTAAATGATTTTCAGGCTTTATTTTAAAAAAACACATTTTCCTGATTTGTTCTTATATGCTGCTTAGAAAAGGAGCACTGTATTCTCTAAACAACTGCAAACTATTAAAGAATTTATTGATATCACACAGTTCACATAAGAGATGAAGATGTTCCCTGCCAAGTAGGCATTCTATCTTAATGGTATATTAATCACATAACAGTTGTCAGCAAGAGCTTTTAATGGCTAAATTTGTATTAAAAAATTTGAGATACTTACAAAAATCTCATGTATATATGTATATGTTTTAATGTATAAGACAATTTGAAAATTTTCCCAAATTATGATGTAGTCCATCTTCTCATGTTACTAATACTTAATAATACTTAATTGTTTTTCTCCCCAGAAAAAGATCATTTGGAAGTTTATCAGAATTAAAAGATGCTGTCTTGGACCAGTATTCAATGTGGGGAAACAAATTTGGAGTATTGCTTTTTCTATATTCTGTGTTACTGACAAAGGTTTGTTTAAGAAGATGCTGCTTCTGGCTTTTATTAGTTTGAGTTTAGTATTATTTTTCCTGCTGAGATGAGTGATTTTATTCTTGAAGCTGTTTCTAATTCTCAGAATAAAATTCTCTTACACCAGTATATAGGAATCAACTCCTATTTCTTCACTGCTCACTTGTTACTTAACCACTTTGAAACTTACTTTAATCCCTGCTCTTTTGGATGGCAGAGGCCCTCAGTAAGATTCTCGTTATAAAATGCATTCAGTTCTTTTGAATTTTATTTTCTTTAATCTTAGCAATATCTGGCACTTGATAGCTTTAACCCCTCCTGGAAGTTCTTCTGCTCCTTTGTACAGACCTCTATGTTAGGTCATTTTCTGTAATATCTCACGATTCCTTTTTTCAGTTGATTCCTCTTTAGCTGGTACCTCCTGCTCCTTTCTCTATTCCTCTAAATTTTTGCAGTCCAGAAATTTCAGCCCTTGGGTCCTGAATGCTTTTTCCTCTGTGGCTGTTTCATTCTCTCAGCTAATGTGGCTAATTCCAATATGCATACCTCCAGTTCTGCCCCTTTCCTAAGTGCTAATCTCATATCTCTAGTAGCCTGTTAGTCTCAATTGAGTATCCTACTAAATTAGCCACATCTGAAATCAAACTTCTTTAATTTGACAAATATTTATTGAGCATTGTCTCTATCTAGGAACATGATATGGGATTCAATTTTATTTCGTGGTTATTACTCAATATTGTAGAAAAATTGACATGTAAATAATTACTTCCATTATGGCAGTGCCTTTTGTTTTGGGTTATGTGTTTGTTTCTTCTCTTTCCTCTCTTTCCTTTCCAGTTCCTTTCCTTTTTTTTCTTTCTGTTCCCTCCTTCCCTACCTTCTTTCCTTTTTCATGGTGGGGATGTGGTAGAAGGTATGGTGAAGTCTGTTAGGTGGAATCAAGAGAAAACTTTATTTAGTAAGACTGAGACTGAACTGAGACTTGGACTAGTAAAAGTTGCCTAGATTGACAATCTGGAAAGATTTTTCCAAGCAGTGGGAACAGTAAGGATAAAGGCATAATAACTAGCAGAATAATACACGTTTGGGGAACACAACTAGTTCAACATCACTGCAGCATATTATCCTAGAGGGGCAATCGTGGCAGATGAGGCTGGGCATATATGTAAAGAAGACTCAGAACACAAAGGCCCTTATATGACATGCAAAAAGTCATTTAGATTTCATCTGATGGGCATTGGAACTCAATGAAAGTTTTAAACAAGGGAGTAATAAGATCTCTTTGTTGACAAAAGATTCCTTAAGTTGGGACAAGTGTTTTGCTAGAGAGAGTTGGTATGTAGAGGGTAAAATTAGAGTTACGAAAACTAAGAAGTGGCTTTTCAAATAGGTGAAGTCTAAGCCAGGACAGGGGCCATGGACATGGGAAAGAATGGCTACATGTTTAGAAATGTGTTCAAGAGAAAACCCAAGAGTGCTTGGTAGCTAGTTAGTTGTGGTTAATAGCAGTGATGGTGATGGTGGTGTCTAAGATGTCTTGTGTCTTTTTTTTTTTGGTAGTAATTTTATTTTGTGAGAAGTTTTAGATTACAGAAAAGTTACATCAAAATAAAAGGATTCCCATATAACCCCCCCAAAACACATTTTTCCCTATTATTAATATCTTATATTAGTGTGGCACATTTGTTACAATTGATGAACCAATATTGAAGCACTGATACTATCCAAGGTCTATATTTTACATTATGGTTTACACTTTGCATTGTATAGTTTTATAGGTTTTGAGAAACATATAATGTCATGAATCCATCATTGCAGTATCATACAAAACAATTCCAATGCCCTAAAAATGCCCTGTGTTCCACCTATTCATCCTTCCCCCTCCCCTCTGAACCCCCGGTAACCACGATCTTTATATCAATGTTACAAGTTCTTCTGTTACAACACGATAAGAACTACAATAACAAAGTCTACTTTGGTCTGTGGTTATACTCCCCCCCCCCCCCATGTTTGTTCATTACTCAATCTTGAGGAATTTGAGATGATGTCCACTCCTTCAGATTGAGAGAGGGCTTAGATATTATGGGGCCAATGCAAGGAACTGCTTTGCTTGCAATTGTAGATAGTCCTTGTTTTTTGGGGATGGGATTTGCCCATCATCATCATTTTGTTAGTTGTCCTGGGCAAGCCCAAAGAATTGGAGAGTAGGAGGAGTTGGCTGCAACTCTGCTGGGATTCAGAGCTCAACTGGCATATGAACAGTCCAAGGATTCAAATCTCTGAGATTTATATTTAATGGGTATAGTGATAATAGGTTCAAATAAAAGTGGAAGAATCATGAGTAGGGAAATTATAAGTGAGTATAACTATTGCAGAGATAGATTATCATAAATTCCCAAATAGGACCCACCGAGGGGGTGTTGGTTTCATGAGGCTGTGTGCCTTGCCTACAGTGTCCAGATGTCCTTAAAACCTTTGGGAACATTTTTGTTTGAGGTTTGTTTGACGTTTCGTTTACTATGACAGTTAGTGAAATCTGCCTGAGACTTGCATAAATGTAACCTCCGGAGTGACCTCCCAGTTCACTTTGAAATCTGTTAGCCATAAAATCTCTTATTTATTTACTCTTTCCCCCTTTTGGTCAAGTCCAAATGCATTGCTGGTTGGAACTTGGTAATAAGCTCTCAGTGCCGGGGAGGCTCATCCCCTGGAGTCATGTCTCATGTTGGGGGAAGGTAGTGAGTTTATTTGTTGAATTTGGCTTAGAGAGAGGACACATTTGACCAACAAGGTGGTTTTCTCATGGTAACTCTTAGTTGTTAATTATAATTAGGCTTAGTTTCATTTTTACAGTAATAAAGTTCATAAGTACAAGCATTAAGATTGGGGGCTTGGCCTGTTTTCTTTTATTAGGCACTATCAATATATTCCTGTATTAGGGTTCTCTAGGGAAACAGAATCGACAGGAGATACAAAGTAAATGGTATGAGATTTTATAAAATTGTCTCATGTGACCGTGGGGATGCATAAGTCCAAATTCCGGAGGGCACATTGCAAACCAGGGACTCTAATGAAGGTCCTCGATGAGTTCCCCAGGAGATGCTGGCTGTCTGAAGTAGAGATGGGAATTCTCTCCCTGAATGCTGAAATCGCTTCCCCTTTTAAGGCTTTCAGCTGATTGGATAAGACATCACTCATTGTCAATGGCAGTCTCCTCAGTTGATTGTAGATGTAACCAGCCATCTATATAATGAACTCACTGATGATTAAAGTCCATGAAATGCCTTTGTATTACAGTTAGCCCAGGGCTTGCTTGACCACACAATTGGGCACCATTACCTGGCCGAGTCGACACATTAGCCTAACCATCACAGTCCACCCCTTGTTAACTTGGCAGCCATACACATCACCTTAACCATATTTAACCTCTAAATAAAACATATATATATATATATAGTAAGAGACACCCTAGGGGCAAACTCTTTACCTCCATGATGTAGGTGTAGTCCTATTTCCCCTGTATAGTCAGGATCAGTCACCCCAGCCAGTATAATAATTCCCTTCTTTGCCTGTTGATTCAGAAGCATTAGGAGCCCAAAGTGGCCAGGTGGCATCTTATCTTCCAATTCAATGAAAACATTTTTGTGTTCCCTGGTGGCAGCACTCCTGCTTTTGGAAATAAGACCTGTAGACCAGCAGAGCTTAAGGTTGAAGGGACAGGAAGCAAAAATTTTCCTAATGGATCACTAGGGGTATTAGTGATTTATAGCATACACTATGGGAGAAACCATAGAGTAGACAGTGATTTATAGCATACACAGCCTCCTAGAGAACATTTCCACCTAGTTGGTACCATAGTTGAGTCCTCAAAAGGCCATTCCACTGTTCTGTCAGTCCAGCTGCTTGAGGATGATGGGGAACATTTTAAAAGCAGTGAATTCCATGAGCATGTGCCCTTCCGCATACATCATTTGCTGTGAAGTGGGTTCCTTGATCAGATGCAATGCTGTGTGGAATACCATGGTGGTGGATAAGACATTTGGTAAGCCCATGGATCGTTGACCAAATAACTGGGCACCATTACCTAGCTGAGTTGGCATATTAGCCTAACCATCACAATTTCAGGGATTTTTGCCATTTTATTTGAGGAAGTAGCAGGACTCCCCAGGATGGGAGTTTACTATTTTGTTGACTACTACTGTGTGGACCTCTATTAAAACATACCTATGACAACACGAATACATTCATATCCCATAGAAGTAAGTTTTGCAGGTGTACTTTTCCCCCATGTATCACCCCATTATCAACACACCTTGTGCTAGTAACATACCTTTGTTATAGATCCTGAAAGAACATTTCTATATTTGTATACTTAAACACAATCCTCGGCCACCTCAGAGTTCACTGAGTTGTACAGTCACCCATTTTATCCTCTAGCTTTCCTTTTTGCCTCATGGATGGCCCAAACCTTCCTCTTTCAACTACGTTCACACTCGCACTTCAGCGCTGTTATTTTCACTCATATTTCTGCTCCACCATCGCCTCCATCCATTACCAAACCATTACAATCAATATTATTATAAATTCTGACCAGATTAAGCATCGGCTCACCAATCTCTATTCCCCTTTTATAAGATGTCTGATGTCTTAAGAGATCTTTCATTTAAAAAAAAAAAGTTTTATTAGAATTGTTGTAGGTTTGCAGAAAAATCATGCAGAAAGTCCTGAGTTCCCATATCCCATACTTGCACACACAATTTTCCCCGTTATTAATAACTTTCATTAGCGTTTTACTTTTATTACAATTGATGAAACCTGCACCCCTTACAGAAACTCTACTGATTAAGCATGAACTCCCTATTCCCCTCCCTGATCCAGCTCCTGGTAACCTCTAATGAATTTTCTGTTTCTATGGATTTATGTATTCTGTTACTTCACGTAAAAGAGATCATAAAGTATTTGTCCTTTTGTGTCTAGCATAATGTCTTCAATGCTTATTCATGCATCAGAACTTCATTCCTTCTTACAACTGAATAATATTCCATTGTATATATACAACATTTTGTTTATCTCTTGATCAGATATGGACACTTGGGTTGCTTCCATCTTTTGGCAATTGGAATAATGCCGCTATGAATTTCTGTGGGAAAATATCTGTTCAAGTTCCTGCTTTCATTTCATTTCATTTTCATTTCTTTGGTGTATATACCAAGCAGTATAGGATTTCACTTAATTTCTCTTGAAATCTAAATGTTATCTCTCTGCCTCTTTAACCAATATTAGATCTATTACCTGTGAATTAATTACTGTTTTTTATAGAGAGCCCAGAAAAAGGAATAAGATACATTCTTTGAGGAACTACTTCTTATCACTATCATCTTAAATGTACCCCACATCAAATCTAGGGTAATTTTCTGGGAGGAAATTTACTTAAGTAATTGTATTTTATTAATTCATAGTACAAATTGATCAATTTTTAAACTACAACAATTTCCATTTTAAGTTTCTAAAATAAGCCAATGATTTGTTGGTTTCTTTAGGGTATTGAAAACATAAAAAATGAAATTGAAGATGCAAGTGAACCTTTGATAGATCCTGTATATGGACATGGCAGGTAATTAACTAAAATCTGTTGTCTCCTCATATGAACTTTAGTTTTAAGGAACTGGAAGCGTGACCGAGTCAGCTCATCTTGCTTGTCAGTTGGTGCTGACAGCACGGTGGGTTATGGATTGCAGCAGCCATGGGCTTATGCCTCGCTCACTTTATGCAGGAGAGGTTAAATGTTTTCCACTTCAGGGTTAGGTATGTGCTGCATTTGTGTGGCAAATATTTTTATTTTAAGATGATAATGGGAAGGTATTTTTAAAAACTCTGCTTATGAGATTTTTTAATTGATGAATGTACTTGTTTTGACTTAGAAATAAATATATCTTTGTCCATTATTTTAAATGCTTTTTCTATTTGAAAGAAATAAAATTTCTCCCATTTTCTTCTCGTATCACCCTCCTTCCCAGTTTTATTAATAGATATTTCTACAAAAATCAGTAAAGCAGTGATAGTTTTTAACCCAATCTAAAGCATGAGTCCTTTTCTTTAGACCATTCTGCCTCAGGGTTAAGTTTCACATATCTTCCATCAAACACAAAATATTAATAATTGTGTATGTATTTTTAAATAAAATTGTAAATATTAAGTAAATTATCAGTCTAAGTATAACTTGTTTTTTCATTCATATAAATATGATAGCTTGGATAAAGCTTTTAAATTCATATGAATATGTAGAACCATTGTTGGGATACATTTAGTGATACATTTAGCAAGGCTGTTGTTGACTGAAAAGTGTAAGGGTTTTCCTAACTTTTTTCCTTAAACAACATAATTTAATGTAATGACTCATTACTTTGTGCCTTGCCATAGGAATCATTTGATTTCAAAAGGAGTTTCATTCGTTTTTAAATTTTTATTAATAGCCAAAGTTTAATTAACCTCCTACTGACTGGACATGCTGTGTCTAATGTATGGGATGGTGACAGAGAATGCTCAGGAATGCGTAAGTATAGTCTCTGTTGTGTTTACTTCCTTCCTGATTAATATTTGCCTCGCATAGTTGATTGCTCATCATCTGTTTAATGGCTCTACATTACTTAGAGGTTAAGAGGTCTCCTCCTACTGGAAGAATCTTTGCGGTTTTCAAGGCACTGTAGCATTAAGAACAGTAGACTTTGGAGCCAGACAAACTTGGGTTCAAATCCCAAATGTGTGACTTTACTCCAAGTTTTTAATTTCTGAAGCCTTTGTTTTCTCTATTATAAAATTGGGGTTGTAGGCCAACCTCTTCAGATAAAGTCGTAGATCCCTTAATACATGTAAACAGTGCATGCCCATCCAGTGGTGCCTGTAAGTCGGAGACATGCTTGCAGTCTTTGCTTAAATTTGAGGAGAATTACAAAGTGATATGATTTGAAATACTTGCTTTGATAGTCTAGTTGTAGAATTTCCTTTAAAATGGTGAACAAGGTTAACATTGTCTGAGACTTTTAAACCGCCTCCCTCTCCACCACCACTTCCCTTCTGGTCTCTGTAGCCTTCTGTTCCTATGTTGCCAGGGATGCTGAAGCTAAAAACAGTGTGGCCAGCCCATGCAGTTAAGGAGAGCTGAGATACAGCACTGGGTAAAATTCCCTTCAGCTTGTGACTGGGTCAGTCCACACTCATCTATTTAATCACCCAGCATATGCTGACTAACTCCTGGGCACCTGCTAGTAGGGTGTATAGCCTGGGACAGGACGTTTCTTTCTTCTCTAATTAGACAAAACAGTTAACACATAACAAGCAAATACTGTGCTTGAGAGAATAAGCTACTGCTTTTTGCTTCTATTTAAATGAGTGATTCTTCATCTTAAATTTGAATTTTTCTCAGATTTTAGAAATATCGTAATCACCATAAACATGAATGGATACAATATCAAGAAAAAAAATCATTTAAAAAATTACAGAGCTTCTGAATTAAAGCATCTTAGAGAACAGGACCCAACCTTTCGTTTTATTGTTTAAGAAAATTTAGAACTGCCTTTACCCCTAAGTGATGAGGTTAGAATGAGAACCTAGTTTGCTGATTTCTGGTCAAGGTCAGAATTTACACGGTCATATTCATGGACAGAAGACCACGCACGTCACCTTGCTCTTGCATTTAATCCCTCCGGGTGAGGGCAGCTCAGCCCCTCGTGGGTAACACTCAGGTGTTCTGGGATTCTCCCCTTCTCACTCATGTTGGTTTCTGGGCCCTGGGAAGTCTCTTGCCACCACGGATGATTTGGGAGGGGATAGCAGGTTCCTGCTGGACTTTGGTCACAGCGTCTGGTCCCACCTGGTGCCTGTCCGCGCTGTGCCTGCTGTGGGCTGTGACCCAAGAATCATCTTCCCTGTTGTGTTGTTTTGTTTTGTTTTATAGTTTAACATCAAAACTATGCATTGACTTTGCAATAATTATCTTGCTAAAGAGTGAAAATCAGCAGAGTATATTTCTTGCATTTCCCCACAGTCATTAGAAATGTTAATTTGAAGTAGAATCTGTTTTCAGTCACCAAAGTTAAAGTCAAAATCCAAGCCTTCCTTCAGCATCTATTGAATGTTTGCCTGCTCTGACAGCATGCTAGGTGGTATGCAATATATTAAAAAGTTCCTAGTTTCAGCAGCAGACTTGGGTAAGCATTGGTCACCATGACAAAAGGTCAAATTCTAGATAGATGCTGAAGGTAGAGCCTAGAGGATTTGCTGATGGGGTGGTCATTGGCTTAGGGAAAGGGAGTGTCCAGAATGGCTGTAAGGATTTGTCCTGTCAAGTAGGAAGAGCAGGGCTGCCTTAATCTGAACAGGGGAGTTACCTGGGAGGCTGCTTTGGGCAGGAAGTGGTGAAACCAAGAGGAGATATCACTTTCTGTTTCACAGAGGGTTGAAAACAAGCTGATTGGTGGTGGGGTGGTAGAGGCTAATCCTGATAATCCTGAATTTTATGCATGATTGTTTTGTAAACTCACAATTTCTCTAATTAAAAAAAAAAAAAAAAAAGCTGAAACAAAATAAAATACTTCTGAACCTAAACAGTGCAGAACTCTGCTTGTACTTAAGTATTTCCATTAATTGAATCTGCTTAATTTACCTTCTGTCATGCTACACATCTTTTTTATGCCTACTTAAATAAATTACTATTCAGGAACAACAAATATATTAGTGCATTGAGAGAGAGAGAAGAGGGAGGGAGGGAGGGAAGGAGGGAGGAAGGAAGCTGTGGACTAGTTCTTAGGAAAGCACCTCGTATGCAGCAAACTCTCTAAAAATGTGAAGTTCCATTTCTAACTGTGCTGAAAACAGTGCATGTCAAGGATTGCTTTTGAATGAGTCTTGCCCTGAGATGTAGGGACCCTGAGCTCTTAGGTCAGCCTTGGCCTTTGGGCCTGACAGATGCTTTTGGAAATTGGAAAGAAAAAAAAAAAGTTACTAGTTCTGAATCCTTAAGCAAGTCCTGTACCTCTCTTGGCTTCAATTTCCTTATTTGTAAAATCCATAGATTATACCTCCCTCAAAGGGTTGTTGTAAGGTTAAGATCACATTTCTAAAGGTCGAAGCTGGCCTCCTGTAGAAAGAACCCAGCATTCCCACAAGAAGCTCATACTCCTTGTTTGGAGAAACAAAATCACCGCTGTGATGCATGGTGAAAGGAAGCACAGGAAAGTGAAGTGCGGACAGGCCCGGAGGCAGCAGCACACTTCTGCTGTGCTTGTGTTGAGGTGGGTGGAAGGCCTTTATGGAGGAGGAGGAGTTAACCTTTTTGTGGGGACCTTTCTCTTGAGAACATACCTGGGAGTGGAATTGTGGGTCACATGGTAACTCAGTGTTTAATCCTCTGAGGAACATCCTTTAAATTTTAATAGATAATGTCAAGTTACCTGCAAAAATGTGTTTTACCAACTGATGAAGTGTAAATGGAGGCTTCCAGCTGTGTAGGAGTGGCTCTTTTTTTGCATCCTGGCCGTCACTCAGAATTAGCTAGATTAATTTTTTGTCAGCCGGTTTGTTGAAAGTGATAGTCTGTTTTAATTCACATTTCTCTGGCTGCTAGTGAGCCTGAGCTTGGCTTCTGGGAATTGCTTCTCATCTTTTTGACATTTTGGGGGAGGGGTTATTTTCTTTTCACAATTTCTAGGAGCTCTTTATACATTCTCTCTTAATTCTTTGTGTGTTTAATCTGTGTTCCAAATATTTTCTCCCAGCTTTTATCTTTCTTAACATTGCTAACAGTGTCTTTTTTTATACCCAATTTTTCATCTTTATGGAGTGAGATCTTTTCTTTTATGCCTTCTGTTTTATTTGTTGGTTGATTTTTGTGGGTATTTTTTTTTATTTTTTTTATTTTAACTTTTATGTTTCTCCCACACCAAGATTAAACTAATGTTCTCAAGTATTTTCTTTAAATGTTGTGGGTTTTATTTTTTCAGTGTTTGCCTCTTTAATCCATCTTAGAGTACTTATTTATAAGCGACACAAAGGTGTAGAGGTCTACTTTTTTGCTTTTTCCCAAATGATTACCAAAGGTCAGTTCTCCACAGTTATGAAACACCTCCTTTATCAAAAAACACATCTTCTCGTGTCATTTCTTTGGACTCTTCTGTTTTTCTGCATTGTACCCTTACTGCTTTTCTATGTTTATTTGATGATTATTTTTATTTTAATGTTTTCTTCATTTTATGGGGCTGGAATAGAGATGCCAACTCTTGTAAATCAGAAACCCAGAGCTTTCTTTCTTCTTTCCTTCCTTCCTTTCTTCCTTTTTTTCCCATATAAATCAATATTAAAGTCCATCTATGCACACTAACTGAAAGTTGATGAATTAATGAAACAAGATAAGAGAATCTAAACTCGTAAGACTAGAATTTTGAAATTTTAATATTTATTAAGTAACTAATATGAATTGCAATTAAGTGGATAGGTGCTGTACAAATTTGAAAAGCATTTTGTTTATTATAATTTATATGAAAAAAGATCAGAAATACTTACATTCTCCAAAATTTATTACTTGCAAAAATAGGTTTAATTAACTGAAACTGAGTTGCCAGATAAAGTACAGGACTCCGAGTTAAAATTTAATTTCAGCTAAACAGTGAATCATTTTTAATATATGCATGTCCTGTACATATATGGAATGTATGCATACTAAAAAATTATCTGCTTTTTAATCAGAAATTTAAATTTAACTGGGGTGTCCTGTGTTTTTATTTGTTAAATCTAGTAACCCTAGCTGGAACCCAAGTCTTGAGCAACCTGCCTTCTTAGGAATTCAACAGACAACCAGGAAGTGGTTTAAAAAGCTCCTCACTATCTAAAGTTAACAAAGTTCAGGGCTTAAATTGAAAGGAGATACCCAAGTCTTCCTCAGTATCTTTTTGCTCTTTATTTTAGCTATTCTAATGTTGTCATAAAAAACTCGTTTTGATGATTTTTAACCTCAGATTGTCTTATGTATTTATAGTTGAAGAACTCTGCGTAATCTCATTGCAGCTTATTTTTTCAGCCACCGTGAATTTAGGCTTGAGCAAAAGTGTGCTCCTTGCACTCATTCCTTGGCAAGCTGGGCCCTCCTCCTCCGCCCGTCCACCACCCTGTCCTGCCCCTGAGCACGGTGTTCCCTGGACTTCCCGCATCCCTCCTTGCCCCACAGTTTCATGTGGACTTCCCAGGAGAGGGTCTGGGCCCCTTCCTCTTCGCGTTCCCTGTGGAGTTTTTGTGTTCCTGCCCTGTGCTTGGCATTATGCTTCCAATGTGTGGCACTCAGGGTGGTGTGTTTGTTAAATGTATGTGATACACTGGTACAGTTTCCAAGTCAACATCAAATTTGAAAGGGCCAAGAGGGGCTTCTGTAGAGCAGTTAGAAGTGATAGCTTACAGTGGGGAAGAAAACCGAAAGAATCAAGCTCAGGAGTACAGGCATACCTCAGATATTGCGAGTTGAGATCCAGACCACCACAATAAAGCAAGTCACATGAATTTTTTTGGTTTCCTAATGCATATAAAAATTATGTTTACACTATACTGCAGTCTATTTTGTGTGCAATAGCATTATGTCTGAAAAATGTACGTATCTTAATGATAATATATTTTATTGCTAAAAAATGCTGTCACCTGCGCCTTCAGCGAGTTGTAATCTTTTGCTGGAGGAGGGTCTTGCCTCAAAGCTGATGGCTGACAAAGTGATCAGGGAGGTGGTTGCTGAGGGTCGGGGTGGCTGTGGCCATTTCTTAAAATAGGACAACGAGGAAGTTTGCTACGTCTACTGACTCTTCCTTTCACGAAAGATTTCTCTGTAGCCTGTGATGCTGTTTGATAATATTTGACCCACAATACAACTTTTTTCAAAGTTAGAGTCATTCCTCTCAAACTCACTGCTTTATCAGCTAAGTTGGTGTGATGTTCTGAATCCTTTGTTAGTTCGGCAATGTTCACAGCATCTTCACCAGGAGCAGATTCCATCTCAGGAAACCACTTTCTTTGCTCATCATGAAGAAGCAACTCCTCATCCATTTAAGTTTGCCCATGAGATTGCAGCACCTCAGTCCCATCTTCCGGCCCCACTTCCCACTCTAGTTCCCTCGCTCTTTCTACCACAACTGCAGTTACTTCCTCCATGGAAGTCTTGAACCCCTCAAAGTCGTCCATGAGGGCTGGAATCAACTTCTTCCAAACTCCTGTTAATGTTGACATTCTGACCACTTCCTATGAATCACGAATGTTCTTAATGGCATCTGGAACGGTGAATCCTTTCCAGAAGGTTTTCAATTTTCTTTGCCCAGATCCATCAGAGGAATCGCTATCTATGGCGACTATAGCCTTAGGAAGTGCATTTCTTAAGTAATGAACCTTGAAAGTCAGCATGGTTCCTTGATCCCAGGGCTGCAGAGTGGCTGTTGTGTTAGGAGGCACGAAAGCAACATTTATCTCGTCGTATGTCTCTCCATCAGAGCTTTTGGGACCAGATACATTGTCAGTGGGCAAAAATATTTTGAAGAGCATCTTTTTTTCTGATCTGTACGTCTCAACAGTGTGCTTAAAATACTCAGTCAACCACGTAGTAAACAGATGTGCTGTCGCCCAGGCTTTGTTTCTGCATTTATAGAGCACAGGCAGAGAGTCAGCGTAGTTCTTAAGGGCCCTAGGACTTCCAGGTGCTAAGTGAGCACTGGCTTCAACTCACAGTCACTAGCTGCATTAGCCCCTAACGAGAGAGTCAGCCTGTCCTTTGAGACCTTGCAGCCGGGCGTTGACTTCTCTCTAGCTATGAAAGTCCTAGCTGGCCTCTTCTTCCAGTAGAAGGCTGTTTTGTCTAAATTGAAAATCTGTTGTTTAGTGTAGCCGCCGTCATCACGTACCTTAGCGAGATCTTCTGGATAACTTACTGCAGCTTCTCCCTCAGCACTTGCTGCTTCAGCTTGCACGTCTGTGTCATGGAAACTCGGTTTCTTTCCTTAAACCTCGTGAACCAGCCTCTGCTGACTTCAGGCTTTCCTTCTGCAGCTTCCTCACCTCTCTCAGCCTTCCTAGAATTGAAGGGGTTAGGGCCTTGCTCTGGAGTTGGCTTCGGCTTAAAGGAACGTGGTGCTTCTCTGACCCTCCATGTGGGCCACTAAGACTTTCTCCGTATCATCAATAAGGCTGTTTCATTTTCTTATCATTCATGTGTTCATGGGAGTAGCACTTTTGGTTTCCTTCGGGGACTTTTCTTTTGCTTTCAGCTTGGTAACTGGCACAAGAGACTTAGCTTTTGGCCTAGCTCAACTTTTGACATCCCTTCCTCCTACGTGTAATCATTTCTAGCTTTTGATTTAAAGCGAGATGTGAGGCTCTTCCTTTCCTTGAACACATAGAGGCCATTGTGGGGTTATTGATTGGCCTAATTTCAACGTGTCATTGGAGCAGGCAGGACACGTCTAACATACACCGATTAAATTTAAGTTCACCATTTTACATGAGTGCAGTTTGTGGGGTCCCAAAACAATTACAATAGTAACACCAAAGATCACAGATTACCATAACAGATGGAATAATGATGGAAAAGTTTGAAATAGTGCAAGAATTACCAAACTGTGACACAGAAGCACAAAGTGAGCATGTGGTGTTGGAAAAATAGCACATGCCATCAACTTCCTCAATGCAGGGTTGCCACAACTGAAAACCTTCAATTTGTAAAAAAAAAACAGTATCTGCAAAGAATGACAGTGAAGCACAATGAAAAAGCCTACATAGAACTGTGTGTGTGAGCACAGTCTCAGTGACTTAAGCAGATAAGGTTCGTGTGGACTGGCATGCTGAATCTTCAAAACCAGTCTAAGAAAACTGAAGCTAGAGAATTCTAAAATATCACTTATTAGAATTGTCTGCAAATACAGAGTAAATAGACCTCTTTGAGGGTCCTGAAAGCCTCCTATGAGAATAGTATATGGTAATAAATAGTATAAGGTAATATTCTTAATGATGCACTTTAGCTGTCAAAAGAAGATGAAAGTTTTAAGTATAAATTCTGTTTAAAAGAATAGGTTTAGTATATTTTTTAACTATCACCATCCAGAGTACATGCCTAGATCGTTGATTAATGGCCTAATCTGAATAATTCATTACCCCCAAATTACATATCGCTATAATGCTATACTTATAACTTGATGTATGTTATAAATGTACATTCAAGACATTAGTTTAAGATTCCAAGAAAATGGGTAGTGTAGTATCTAAGTGTAACACTAGGTGGTGGTAATTGATTTTGGAAATTAAATTTTAAAATGTTTCCCAACATAAGTGTTATTTTTTGAAAATGAAATAATTTAGTGCTGCTAAGGTTTCAGGAGAAAGAGTAGGAAAAATATGCAAGATTCTAGAGTGTCAGTTCTACCTTTTTGGGCTGCTTACCTCATCCCTTCTCTCTCTGTGAATACTCTGACCCAATAATTCTCCAGCTTTGGGTTCTCATGCTTTTTTTCCTCCCCTTCCCCTTCTCTTTTGTACCAGGGCTGGGATTGAACTTGGGACCTCATATGTGAGAAACCGTCGCTCAACCACTGAGCCACTCTGCTTCTCTGAGTTGGTTTTTCCTTTGCTTTGCTTGTTTGTTTTTGTTTTATCAGGAGGCACCCGGAACCGAATCTGGGACCTCCCATGTGGGAAGTGAGAGCTCAACCATTTGAGCCACATCTGCTCCCTCCCATGCCTTTTATACTTGTAAAAAATATTGAAGATCCTAGAGCTTCTGCTTATGGAAATTATAAGCAAAGATAAACAAATGGTGATGACTTTTCATATTAGAAATTAAGACTGAGAAATTAATTATTTATTCGTTTGCAAATAATATACCCTTTGCTAACATAAATGCCATTTTTAATGAAAAATAACCATTTTCCAAAAACAATAAAAATGAATAAGAAGAGTGGCACTGTCTTGAATTTTCACAGATTTCTTAACTATCTGGGTCACAGTAGACAGCTTTCTCATAACTGTTTATGCGTTCAGTCTGTTGTGAGGTAGCATGTCACTTCACTTCTGAAAACGCCACCCAACACTCATGAAAGAGTAGGAGTAAAAAAAGGAATGTAACATCTTATTGTGAAAATTATCTCGATCTCATGTAGTCCTTGAAAGATTCTCATGGACCACTGAGAGTCCCAGAACATAATTTTAGAGGCATTGCTCTAATCTGTATACTTGCCTTCTGATCATTGTGAATTTACTAATTGAAAAAGTTAAACTGCCAGTTCTTGGCTTATATCTTCTGGGTGTTGTACTTAAGGATAAATAGTAAAATATTTACAACAAAAATGACTGAGTCAATACTCTTACATTAATTGATAAGAAAAACACAAAATCCTGGTAGAAAAATGAACAGAACATGACTAGGTGGTGAAAGGATGCAAAATTATATATATGGTTTGTTTTTAACGGACATAATTTTAACCAGAAAAATGCTTTTTAAAAATATGTATGGACCCAATTATATTATTATAGTTCTACTTAGTGTTCATTAGCTGAGGGCTATCGTCTCTGAAAAGATTTATTGTCGTTGCTGTTGTCTCTGTTGTGAAATAATCCCTCTTCATGGCCTCTCTTGTCCCCATCTGTGACTTGGATGCTCATCTTGATGCTGATGCTTCCTGGATCTCTGTCTCTAACCCTGACTTCTGCACTCCTGAGCCAGTCGTTTTCTGGTGGTTTATCTGTATCTAAGGCACCTTGATCCCAGCATGGCTGACTCCAGCCTCATTTTCTGTCTCCACACCACTGCAGAACCTGCTTCTTAGTTCTTTGTTAATCACCATTTATCAGGCTCTAAGGAATCTTTGACAATTTCTTCACCCCTCAAACATATTGATTTTTCATACCTTTTTGCCTTTTTAAACTGTTTCCTCCACCTTGAATTTTCTTCTTAACCTCTCTTTGTCCTGGGAAATTCCTTTAACCCTTCCCTAACATATTAAGCAGATGTGTGGGTGGGTGTGCTGAGAGAGCACACATTTTTTCATCTGTCTCCCTTGATAAACTCTTAGCCTCTGTAAGGCAGAGACCATTTTCCATCCCTCTCTATTTCACCAGTCCTAAGCGTGTTGCTTGTATTTATATATAGGAGAGGGTAGGAGCAAATGCCCACATTTTAGGGATTGTGCAAGTTCACTCAGGAGTTGTGATTAGCATCTCCATTTGTTTTTCTAGCTCAGAGTCAATACAAGTTAGCCATTTTGCATGGATATTATTAAGTATTTTTCTTTTATTTTTGACGATACTTTTTTTTCCTTGCAGTCTAGGGAATTATTTAAAAAGCTAACTTGGAATAGAAAGTTTTATAAATACACTTAATGTATATCTGAAGTATCACATTTCCCAACACAAACTTGGTCTAATGGTATTTTATAATGGGTAGTACTATAATAAAGGTTTGATTTGAACTCAAAAATAAATATGTACTAGATTACAAAGGATAGTTTTGGGCAAAAGCAAAAGATACTGGTGTGGAAGATGGCATACACACCATGTGTATATGTTTATATATAAGTCTTTTTTGGATTGATACATACTAATCCAATGTTAACCTTTTATTTTTTACAGAACTTCTTGGTGTACGTGAACAAGCAGCCGTAGGCTTCCTAACCTTAATGGAAGCTTTAAGATACTGTAAGGTAAGTTGATTTTTAAGGTACTTTGAATGTTTACTTACATATCCACTGCTGTGGACAGAATTTTTTTTCCTGTGACAGCATATTTTAGCTTATTGCTAACCCTATACTACTTTCTTTCTTTTTTAAAAAAAGATTTCTTTATTCCCCACCCTGTTGTTTTGCACTCACTGTCTGCTCTCTGCATGTTCTTCTGTGTCTGCTTGTCTTCTCTTTAAGCAGCACTGGGAACCGATCCTGGGACCTTCCCAAGTGGGAGAGAGGCGCTCAATCTCTTGCCCTACCTCAGCTCCCTGGTCTACTGCGTCTCTTATTGTCTCTCCTCTGTGTTTCTTTTTGTTGTGTCATCTTGCTGCACCAGCTCTCTGTGCAGGCTGGCTCACTGCTCGGGCCAGCTCACCGCATAGACCAGCTTGCCTTTCACCAGGAGGCCCCGGGAATCTAACTGTGGACCTCCTGTATGGTAGATGGGAGCCCAGTCGCTTGAGCCACATCTGTTTCCCTATACTACTTTCTTCAGTTCCTTCCTCATCCCGCACCTCAGACTCACAGGATTAGTAAGGATTGACCAGCTGATTGTGCTGAGTTTCCTGTACTTTTTTTGAGGCAGGGGGCAAAAACCAGAATAAAGTAACATGTAAAAATAGAGAAATCCATTGCTGAATGTAAAGGTATTGTTTGGTAGACTGAGGTGAGAAGAATATACTGTTTCTTCCTTATGAACTAGTACACACTATGAGTGTGCTTAGTTAAAGCAACTGGAGATACTTTATCAGGCAAAGAAAAAGAATTTGCTAAATGCCTGAAATTCTAGCTTTTATCTATTCCAGCTGAAAAATGATCCACACTAAAAAAATGCCAAACCTTTCACAAAATTAATCTCTTTAACACGTGCTAAAGTTAGGAATTGCCATGAAATTCTCAGTTATTGTGATATATTTCAGTGCCTTTCCTATGCAGTCTGAAATAAAATATTCCAACTGGTTTTAAATATAGTTTAAATCATTAATAATTTGCACCTAGAAGATGTCATAATGATTTTCGAGAAAGCAGCAGCAGCTCTGATTTTCTTTTGCATTTTAGAATGGTGGTTCTGTGGTCGCGCTTCTGGCAAGGCATTAGTTTTAGTAGCAGTAGCAGTTGTTCGTTCTTTCTTTCTGACCAGACATCATTACTCTTTCACGAGTGCCCTTGGACGGGGGTAATATGGGTTTGATAATGAAAACTTACTCACCAGTAGTGAGCATTTGTTTAAATGACTTTTTTATTCTCAGTGACTTTAATTGTACAAGCTAAAGCTTTTCTGAGGCAGCTTAGTAACCAGTGCACACACATTCATATATTCTAAAAGTATGTGTGTTGCTGGAGGAAACGGTGTTGAGATTACACATTGAGGGCAAATTATAGTTTAGACAGCACATGAGGAATAGGATTTGGGTTAGTATTGTGTCACTCCACACCTGAAGCTTTTTCAGTTTCTGTTTGCACAAAAGTTGCTGCTTGCCCAGCACATACCCACAAGCCGTGAGCCGCAAACCCCCTTGCTCTTGGTGATCAGACTTCCTTATGGCATTTCTTATTGTAACATGTGTCATAAGTAACAGTGAATGATATTTTTCAGTTGAATATTAATGAAACCCAATGCATATTAGGTATCACTGAGCACCTCAACAAATGTATGGGAAAATAAGCCAACATATATTTCTGAAAATACATGGCAACTAGCAGATTATAAGTTTTACATGCTCCTAAAAGTTTAAATTAGTCAAGTAGATTTTGTAAAACTATGTCAGTTTATTCGAGAAAATAGGAAAAGCAAATCTTTAACTAGCAACTTAACACTTCACTAATTTTCAACTGAAAAATATCATTCACCATTGTTTATTTGACATGTGAGTTCAGCATTCATTTATACTTTGATTTTACTTTATATAATTTTATCCTCTTTATTTCTACCTTAATTTTTGTCTCTGAACATATACGAGACCATACCATGAGCACATGCACACACGCATGCACAGCGACACGTGTGCATGCACACGTACCCCACACACACTCAAATGCACACACCCACACACACATGCTTTTTCTAATAGAGAAATGAAAAAGCATCTATGCTGTTCACCACAAGATGCAGCTTGATGTGATGGAAAGCCACCAGACGAGTCAGAGCCCCGAGTTCCGATTCCAGCTCTCTACCAGCCAGCAGCTTGGACTCAGCGCACTGATCCTGCTTCTTTCTCAGTTTTCTTACAAATAAACAGAAAGGCTTGCACTGCTCACATCTGAAACCCCCTTATACTCTAGAAACTGTGGTGAGAACTCTCCCTTTTTGTCTTTTTTCATTTGCATTTCTCTGCTGTGCACAAACCATCCTTCCTACCCCTGGTCACCATTGCCATCTGAGCGCGTCCAACTCATTGGACCAAGACAAAAAACTAGCTTTTCTGCCCACGGAAGCCCCTAGTGGTAAGAATGATTTCCACAGGACACATGTCAGGGCTGCCTGACCCTGTCTGCTGCAAGTAACAACTTGGAATTTCCCAATGATAAGCAGATTAGAAAAGAAAATTTAGCAAATTTGATTGGGAAGCTTAGTTATTTTTAAGTTTAAGTTTCTGTTCTAATAGGAATGTGAAATTGGTAAACTTGATTGGAGTTCACAAGTCTATTTTATTTGTTCTTTTTCTCTGTCAGATACAAAATGATTCTCCCAAAGTTTTGGTACTCTAGTGGTTATAAATTCAGTATAGATGATTCTCATTATTTGCTATAGTTATGTTCTATAAAGTTGCCTCAGACACTAACATGGCAAATACTGAACCGTTTTCCCTAGGGAGAAACGTAGGATTCGTTTCCCACAGGATTCTCATGACAACATTTTCATTAGCCAATCAGTGCACAACCTTGTTTTATGTGTGTTTCTGTTTAATATATATTGTTGATTCATTGACATTGAACTTGCAGCCAACAGTACTATAACTCATTTTTGAACGACGCTTATCTAACATACTTACATTCTCCATATGGCATGTCACAGTCTTTTTGTGCTTGGGAGCACTAGATAGCACCTTAGCCCTACTCTTGGGGGCCGTTTTAATCAGTGAAATCACCCAAAGAAAGCACAAAAATGTGAAAGTGTGACACTAAATATATCATGTAATGGACACTCATTTACAATCTGAGAGCTGAAATAAGGTAGAGCTAGGAATGTGTACCTTGGGCTACTCTTACTTTTCGCGGGGCTACTCAAATTGTTTGCCATTCTATGCCTATTTGCAAATGACCATGAAAGTGTCACAAGTATTTATTTGGGTGTTACAAATTTTAGCAGGTAGGTAAATTTACAAATACAGACTCTGAATAATGAGGATCAACCAATAACTTGTAGGCAGGCTACAAGTATGTTTTGTTTTGTTTTGTTTTGTTTTTACGTATTTTAAAGAGACTGTTCATATTTTAAAGCCTTAAATTTACCCCCACTATGAAAGATGAGATGGCAGTGTTCTTTTATACTATTTAAATGTTTTAGATTATATATTTTTCTTAAGAAAAATTATTAGATTATTACATTGTTCTAGCTTCCTTGAGGGCAGGGATGTTCACTCATTTGTTTAATATATAATTATTTTTCTTATAAAGTAATGTTCATCAAGATTATATTTTCAGGGTTTGATGTACCAAGTTGAAATTCTAGAAGTGGTCATCCTATCTAGGAACTTTACAAAACCTGAGAATGGTTCATTTTTACATTCAGCATTTGACCTCTGTTCTTCAAACACTGGAGGAGAAAGAGAAAATTAAATATACAAGTTGTCATACTTGCCCATAATACATTCTTACATTAAATGTGTTGGACACTTTAGTTAGGCTTCAGATATTTGTAGGTATGTTTTTAATAGGC
The DNA here is from genome assembly GCA_026826555.1 of Tolypeutes matacus. NCBI lineage: Eukaryota > Metazoa > Chordata > Mammalia > Cingulata > Chlamyphoridae > Tolypeutes > Tolypeutes matacus. The sequence goes on along the minus strand of JAKSZT010000049.1, from coordinate 544,617 downwards.
AGTATAATTATTTTATTTTATTTTTTTACTATATTTGTTCTAGGTTGGTTCTTACTTGAAATCTCCAAAGTTTCCTATTTGGATTGTTGGCAGTGAAACTCACCTCACCGTATTTTTTGCCAAGGTATGCTTGTAGCAGGAATTTTTTTTTTTTTTTTTTTAGTATGACATCAGGAGTTATAATTTTATAAGTCCAAGTTTGGATCTTTGTGCAAACTTGAGTTTATTCTCTCTAACAAAAAAATTGTTTCAAAATCCAAAAACTTAATATTAAAGGACGTATAATTACAATACTCTAATTTTGGATAATTTCAATAAAATCTGTTACAGTTTTCTTACAGTTTTTATATTTTCTGACTTTAGAGCTTTGGTTTTTTACTTTTATTTTAAAAAATGGCTTGTGTTATGAAAATAATTGCTTTAAAAGTTTTAAATTGCTTTTTACAGGAAAGGTTAAAACTCTTACTTACATGATAGAAAATACTTTAATTACAACATCTGGGAAGATATTTTTGCATCTATTAATAATTTCAATGGTATTGAAGTTACTCTTTTAAGATGGAATATTTTCTATAATTTTAATCTAGACATGGTTTAATATTGAAATAGATATAATGTATTTGCATTTGTGTATTTTAAAATTCTTAGAGCACAGCTATTTCTAAATCCCAAACTTACCTTTAATATTTTTTTCCCACAACAGAGAGGTTAGGAGCTTTGCATTAATTTGAATCCTACCCTTGCCATTTCCTAACAACTCTCAGCCCCTTTTCCCATATCTTTAAAATAGGAACTAATGATAGTATCTACCTCTTAGAATTGCTGCTTGGTACAGTTAAATTCTCAATAAATCATAGCTGTTGCCATCATCATCATCATTATTCAACAAATATGTATTAAGTTTATCTGTAGTATACCTAGATATAGGTGCTAGAGTTTGGACTGAAGGGGAGATATATAATTGTTTTCTGTGAAGTTTCTTAATTCTAATGCACTTTCCTCATTACTCCATCAACTTTTATTCCATGTGCTTGTTAACATGTAAGTTTACTTGTAGCTGTATTGTGATTTGGGTTGGCAATGCTAAATTATTTTATTACTATAAAAAGTCCAGCTAGTGGATTTAGAGCAAAATAAATAATGACCTTTTCCTAAACAGAGAAAGATAGAAAAGTACAATTCTAAAACATGTGCTCACAGATATGTTACATTTAGTCTAATTGCTTTCTATTTCCCTTCCAAAGTAGGGAAGAAAGAAAAGTTAAAAGCCTGGTTTGAACTACAGAAACTAATCAACCTCTAATCCCTAAGTGAGAATGTCATGGTTTGACTCATTTATTTCATGTGTTATAAATTTCCAGGAAAGAAAAATCAATTTACATAAAAACGCATTTTCAAGCCAATTATTAATTATTTTTAATATTTCTGGTTCTACGTTTTAGTGTTAAGGAAATTAATAAAGTATATGAAACTATATACTGTTTAAATATATAGAAGATAAAATGAAAATATTTTAAATCCTAAATTTTATGATAAATATTTAAGTAATGATTTTGTTGTCAAAATATTGGGAGATATTTCACAGAAGGGTAGTACAATAGTGTCAATTGATCTATGTAAATTACCAGATATTTTTTATTCAAGCATCTGAATAAGTTAGTTGTATTGACAGAGTCATGTGAGCGGATTATAGCAAGCTTTCTATGAACTGTATGCTCTTCACTTACCTATCCTGGGAGTTTCGTTGTTCCCAGAGCATTTGGTTCATTGTGCTGCTGCGTTTATCACATTTATTGCCTGCACTGCCCACACAGCTTTCACTAATCTCAGGTAGGCGGTGAGCAGGGTCTGTGTCTCATTCAGCTTCTGCTCCTCAGACCCAGCGACATGCGGTGATTGTAGAGTCAGAGATGTGAGCACATAACATAGAAACTCAAAAACCCCCTGGCACACCAATCATCAGCCTGATGGAACATGAACTCAGTGTGCACCATATAAGTCAGACGGGATTTCTCAGCGTGTCTTCATGGGCTTGCATTCCTGAGGCTGCTGGTAGTAGTGGTATGACATGCCCGTGTGCATGAGGACCATACTTTCCGAGTAAGGCTTTAGGTTCCTTAACTATTACAGATCTTAAAAGTCACATATGTCAAGCACCTTGTCTCTGTTTTAGAGCCCTTGCGTTGTATACTAGTCACATTTTGTTTTGTTTTTTTTTAAATACATAGCTTTGTATTCTCAGCTTCTGGTATGGAGCCTGGCACTTGATAGTGTAGGGGATTTGTCAGCGGACTGAATAAAGGTTTTGCATTAATTTTTCACACTTGAATTCCAGTGACATTTATATACTCTAAAAAATGTTTTTCTTCACTAATTATGAAGCTTCTTAAAAGGGTAAATACTTTTAAGTACTTCTTAAAAGTATAAGTACTTTCTTTTTAATGACTTTTAGAATAATTGAATATAAATTGTTTTAAGATAATATCTTTAAGAAGAGCTGCAGGTAAATATTTCTTTTCCCTCTGAAATAAAGTAATATAAGCTGGAAGATCACTTAAGTGGTAATTTCTTTACTGGATTTAGTTATTTGTTTCCTCTTTCTTTCTCAATCTGGCTAACAGTTTGTTGATTTTATTGATCTTTTCAAAAAACCAACTTTTGGTTTTGTTGATTTTTCTCTATTGTGTTTCTATTCTCTGTTTCCTTTATCTCTGCTTTAGTTTTTACTATTTCCTTTCTTCAGCTTGGGGTTTAGTTTGCTCCTCTTGTTCTAGTTTCTGTAGGTGTGAAATTAGGGGATTGATTTGTAATCTTTCTTCATTTCTCATGTAGGCATTCAGAGCTATAAGTTTCTCTATGAGCACTGTCTTTACTGCATCCCATAAGTTTTGGTATGTTATGTTTTCATTTTCATTCTTCTCAAGATATTTCCTAATTTCTCTTGAGATTTCTTCTTTAACTCACTGGTTGTGTAATAGTATGTTGTTTAATTTCCACATATTTGTAAATTTTCCAGGTTTCCTTCAGTTATTTATTTCTAGCTTTATTCCACTGTGGTTTGAGTTGATATTTTGTATGATTTCAGTATTTTTAAACTTATTAAGATTTGATTTGTGGCCCAACATATGACCTGTCCTGGAAAATTTCTATGTGCACTTCAGAATGTGTATTCTGCTTGTTGGATGGAGTAGTCCATATATGTCCATTAGGCCTAATTAGTTAATGGTGTTCAAGTTGTCTATTTCCTTATTGATCTTCTGTTTAAATGTTCTTTCAGTTATTGAAAGTGATGTATTAAAGTCTCCAACTATTATTGTAGAACTAACTATTTCTACCTTCAGTTCTGTCAATTTTTGCTTTGTATATTTTGGGACTCTGTTGTGAGGTACATATATTTTTATAATTGTTATATCGTCTTCCTGAATTGAACCTTTTCTCAATATATAATATCCATTTTTGTCTCCTGTAGACTTTCTTGGCTTAAAGACTATTTTTTTCTGACATTAATATAGCCATTTATCATTCTTTTGATTATTGTTTGCATGGAATATCTTTTTCTACCCTGTTACTTTCAACCTCTTTGTGTCTTTGTATCTAAAGTGAGTCTCTTGTAGGCACATATAGATGGAACATGCTTTTTCGTCCAATCTGCCAATATGCACCTTTTAATAGACTAGTTTAATCCATTGATATTTACAGAAGGATTTACTTCTGCCATTTGCCTTTTTAAAAAATTTAGTTTCCTTTTTTTGTATTGTACCAGTTTTATTGCTTTCTTTTTTTTTTTCCCCTATATTTTTTAGCCATTTTTCAGTGGTAATTACCATTGTAATTATAACAAGGTAAACTAATAACAATCTAGTTCAACTAGTAGCAACCTAGTTTCAGTAGTATACAGACTCTACTCCTATATATCTGTGTCCCTCCCACTTCATATAGTTATTGTCTCGATTGCATCTTTATACATTGTATGCCCATAAACATAGATTTTCATTATTATTTGACGCATTTGCCTGGTAAGTTATAGGTGGGGGCAAAAAGCAATTATATGCCATGAGTAAAATAACACAGAGTTTTATATTTACCTATGTGGTTACCTTTACCAACGTTCTTTGTTTCTTAGTCCCTTCAACATTTCTTGTAGGGCAGGTCTTCTGGTGATAAACCTTTTCAACTTTATCTATAAATGTTCTAATTTCTCTTTCACTTTTTAAGGATAATTTTGCTGTATATATAGAATCTTTGGTACCTGGTAGTTTTCTTCTTAAGGACTTTAAATATGCCATCCCACTATCTTCTCACTTCCGTGGTTTCTGATGAGAAATTTCCTGTTAATCTTATTGGGGATTGCTTGTATATGACAAGATGCTTCTTTCTTGCTGCTTTCAAGACCCTTTCTGTCTTGGCTTTTGAAATTTTCAGTATAGTGTGTCATGGTATGGATACCTGCTTGGTGTTGGTTTTGCTTGCTGGATGTTTATATATGTCTTTCACCAAATACTTTGATTTCTTCAAGTACTTTTTCTGCCCCTTTCTCTTTCTCTCTTGTCCTTCTGGAAGGCCAGTGATGTATCTTGGTTTGTTTGATGGTGTCTCACAGGTACTTCAGGCTCTGTTTATTTTTTTTCTTTCATTCTCTTTCTGCTCCTCACACTGGAAAATTTCAACTGTCTTGTCTTCAAGTTTCTGATATTGTTTTCTGTCTCTTCAAATTTGCTGTTGAATTCTTCTAAGTGAGTTTTTCATTAAAATTACTGTACTTTGCAGCTCAAAAATTTAGTTCCTTTTTATAATGACTATCTTTATTTTGTTCAGACAATGTTTTCCTGATTTCCTGTAGTTCTTTGTGTATGGATTCCTTTAGCTCATTGAACATATTTAAGACATTTGATTTAAAGTCTTTAGTAGTTCTAATGTATGAATTTCCTTGGGATGGTTTCTGGGGCAAATTCTTTTTTCCTGTGATTGGGCCATACTTTCCTGTTTCTTTTTGTTTTGTGGTTTTGTTTTGTTTTGTCTTTTTGTTTTAAAACGAACATTCTGAGTATTATGTTGTTATAACTCTGGAAATTTTGTTCTCCCACTCTTCTAGGATTGCTAATTTTGTTTTGTTTTGTTTTGTTTTCCTTGTTGAGGACTGGAGTAATCAATCTGTGACTTTTCCAAACCTATTTTTGTTCCCATTTGGGGAATGTAAAAAGAAAAGGAGGAGGGGTAAAAGTACTGTCTCTCTCTTTTTTTTTTTTTTTTTTTCTGTTTGGTACTGTCTCTTTAAGAGTCCTCTGCCACCTTTTCCTGAGGGGGTTGGGACAATGGCACCCTCAGAGCCAGCCTCCCCTCTCTGAAATGCCTGGTCAAGAGTGGTGATCAGTGATCAGACCCCACATCCCAGATGCTGGGGGACCAGGTCTTTCCGGCCCTCCCTGGAACCTGTCCCCACTGCCGCCTGCTGTGTAGCTTGGCAGTGGGGGATTTCAGCCACTACAAGGTGGATGAAATTCACCCATACTTACCACAGTTTTCTAGCCTCTTCCCTCAGCTCTTTCCTGGATGCTACACAGTGCTGCTCTAGACTCTGGAGTTTCAAAGTAGCTGATTCAATACTTATTGACAGTTCAATACTTATTCTGGTGGAGGGACTGATTCCTACAACTTCCTATTCTATCTTGCCTCAGTACTCTGTATGTTTTTAAATAATGTAGTATTTGGGAAGTGTTTTCCATATAGAAACTTCTTGAAAATTTGTCTGGCATTGCAATTACAACAAGAAGTTTTATTTGGTCATTCTTTGCAAACCCAGCATTGAATTTAATAGTGGGCATATGTTACTGCCAAAGCCCATTGTAGACAGGTATTGGCTAGGGCACAATGGGCAAAATGAAAGACGTTTACGGGGAACAATACGGGGCAGGTCATGCGTGCTGGTCTAAAAGTATACAAGCCATATTATAGGATAAGAAAAAATAACAAGAAGATAAGATAAAGTACCAGGTAGGGGGGTCCTATGAGGGGGCTCCCAGTACTATACATTTTCACCTTGTAAATTCTCTGAGCTTTCTGTGGCGACATCATAAACTAGTTTAGGCGTAAGGAGAGTCCACGTAGACACACATAGGGTCCTAGTGGGAATAGGAGATCCTGGATTATTTATAAAGATATTTACTGGCTTTTTTTTTTTGTATAGATTGTGGTCTTATACCAATGTGTTTTTTTGTATAGACTCCTCTTCCCTATGGGCTTAAGATTCCCAAGCAGTAAGGCTGCAGAGGCCAGTACCATAGCCAAAGGACCTCATTTTCCCCAGTTTGTATGGTTTGAGGCATAGGCAGCAACAGATTATTATTACTTCTCCTTTTGGGCTGTAGGGCAGTTGACCCTTTAACTTGTATTCTCAGTGCCTGCATTGGTCCTGCTGCTAGCTTTCAACCGGAGCAGGGCCTGAGCCCAAGGCACTGAATTTAAACAAGTTAGTCCATTGTTATAAAGATGCCTTATCACCTTTTATTTGTTCCTTTAAAAGGCCATTTATCCTTACTATAAGGCCTGCTCTGGTGAGGTTCTAGGGTAAATGGAAAGTCCAAGCAATATCTTGGTCCATTGCCCAAGACAGTGTGAGGTCACCAGTAAATGGAGTTCCTCAGTCACTGTCAGTTTGGGCTGCACCCCACTTACTACTTCTAGGCAGCAAATAGTGACCTGCTGGTTGGCCTTTCCTGCAGACCCCACTTGCCATCATGTTACTGGGGTCTGCACTCGGCTGGTATGTCCCATCCAGTGAGGTATTTACTGTAGTCATCAGTGAGCTGATGCACAGTCGTGGGTGATGTCCACGAGCTGCTCGCGAGTGACAGCCAGCTGGAACTGCCAGGCTAAGCGCCACTGGTCTGGTAGCCACGGTGTCTGCTTTTCCTGATGCTGCTCGGGTTTCAGTGGTGTGGCTTCAGATCCTCACGAGGGCATCTGCCTCAGCATTCCCGAACGGGGTGTTAGAGCACAGGTGGGGATGTGATACAGTTACCTGTCGCTGCTGGCAGGCGTCCCAGATGTCCTTCTACAGATCTCTCCCCCACACAGGGCTGCCCACAACAGTCCGTTGTTCCTGTTTCCAAGTTGCCATCCAAGTGGTGAGGCCCTTGTACACTGCCCACTATCAGTACAGGTAGTTAATGTGTTCTCGGGCAGTGTATATTCTCAGTATCTGTGATCCGCCCCGGAGAGGGATGGCCGGCCACTTTTGAGTCAAACCTTCTACTTGCAGCACTGTGTTGTATGCTGCACATAGCTGCTTCTCTAAGGGGCTCTATTGTAATTCATCCCTTCCATAATTGTGACCAGAACCAAGGGGAACTCACTTAGAATGTTGCCTTTACCACAAACCCCACCAAAGCCAATATTGGTGCTGGCCACATCCAGTCCACAGGGCAAGTCAGGGTCCACCTGCCTCAGTGCTTGAGCCTGTGCTACTGCCCTCTTTGCTTCCTAAAAGCAGCCTGCTGGGGGTCCTGCCATTCCCATGCAGGGTCTTCTCTGATTAGCATATACAGGGGTTTCAGTATTTGAGCTCAAGGAGGGATGAAAGGTCTTCAGTACCCCAGCAACCCCAAAAAGTCCATCAGTTGTTTCGGAGCGTGTGGTGTGGGAAAGCAGTGCACTTTACCAGTACAGCAGAGGGTATAGCTTTTGTCTTACCAACCAAACAACACCCAAGAACTTGCAGGGCAGCCAGGGGCTTGCAGCTTGTCCCAATTAATTGCCCATTCCTGGCTTTCAGGATGAGATATTACTGTCTCTGATGCTTCTTTCAATTCTGAAAGGGAATTCCTGGTTAAGATAATATCATCAATTCGGTAAAATACGTTTACAGCCACAGGTTTCTTCCATGTGGCCAGGTCCTTTGCCACTAGGCCATGACAGGTGTTCAGGCTATGCACATAGTGTGGGGAAGCCCCGTAAAAGTCCATTGTTGGCCTTCCCGTGTGTGGCTTCACTCATCTGAGATACTAAAGACCCAAAACAAAGTGATAGCCACACAACTGGGTGCTAATTTCCTGCCACAAATCAGCAGGGTTTGGGACCACTGCATACAGTGATGTTACGTTGTATAATTCAAGGTAATCTATCATGCACCATCAGGCTTTTGTACTGGCCATACAGGACTATTGAAAGGGCTATGGGTAGTTATTATTATTATCCCTACCCTTTCTAATTCCTTAATTGTAGCCGTAATTTCCTGGTGTTGGGGGGGGGGGGGGGGGGGGGGGGGGGGGGGGGGGGGGGGGGG
>JAKSZT010000049.1:518664-536236 GCA_026826555.1 Tolypeutes matacus | reverse complement strand
CCCCCCCCCCCCCCCCCCCCCCCCCGAGTTCTTCAGGCTGAGGGCACCTTCACGTGGGGCCATTTAGCTCGTCCCCTCAGCACTGCCTTTATTGCTCTGCATCAGAGGTGGAATTCTCCTATGGTATCTGTAATATGGCATTCTGGAGAATGGCAATTCCTAAAATATTTTAAGGTATAGGTGAAATATATACTGTATATCTTTGGGGAGCTAATAATCCAATTTGTAAAACTAAATTTCATTGCTTAGCATAAATCCCCCCCCCCCCCGCCCCCCGTAGCCATCTATAGCCAGTACTGGCCCCTGGAATTGCGCTACATTGCCATGAATTAAAGTACATTCAGCTCCCCTGTCCACTAAGGCTAATACTCTTTGTTGATTAGTAGGGGACCAATAAATAGTTACCTCTACATGTGGCCTGTGATCCCTGGGGTTCCTGGTTTTTGTCCTCACCCGGGGATCTTGACTCCTCCCCTTTGGTAGGGGGAAGGGTTCCTGCCAGGCTTCTGCTGCTGCCTGGATCCCAGCCCCAGCTCCAGCCCCCTTCCTCCACAGCCTTCCCGATCCTGCTAAGTCTGCTATAGCCTGCACAGCTCTCAACACAGGTTGCCCCACTAGGGGCCTTCAGGATTGACACAACGGTCCATAATAATGGTTGGGAGCAGTCTGTAGCACAGTATCTTCCATTCCTGTAGTGAAAGCTTCGTTGTCAGGCCCCACGAAATTGGAGGCATAAATGGCATGTTTCATCCCCAATCCCCGTAAAACATCCTGTAACTCTTCCATGGATTGCCAGTGAGGGCTGGCATGGGGTATATCCCCTTCATTAGCCATGCAGCCTTGTGTCCGTCAACCAGCCATACCAACAGTGATGCTGTTTTTGTTTTGCTAGATGTGGTATATAAATGCTGACGTAGAGAAGGGTGAGTGGTAACGGATGCCAGTTTACTCATTTCCACCCCAGATGGTACAACTCCTCCTGCTCCAGTGACCCATAATCTTAGGAGCCAGTTAGGGACTCTCTAGACCTCTGCTTGTACCTTTGCCCTACATCGCCCAACTCAGCAGCAGTGTAGTCCCTCATGGTTACATGTAACTTCTGCTCGGGAGCGTTGGACCCCAGGGCATGGTCTTGTAACGCCTTCCACTTCTCTCGTATACAGGCCTTGGCGGTTCCTCGTCTTCTTCCACTTCCCATTTCTCCTCTCTCTCCTCATCTGAGAAAGAGTCCATAGGATCCCATGCCTTAGGGTCCCACCTAGGGGTGGTTAATATCCTCTGGACCTGGACTCAAGGCAGCCTGCGGCCCCTAGCTCAAGCATATCAGCAAGCCAGGGTTTCTAAGGATCACCAACTGGGTGCAGGCAGTCAGTCAAACAGTCTTTCGTCTCTGCCTGCGCTAGGTGCAGATCCCTTTCTAGCTTTAACTTTTCTTCTAAGCGGCACACAGAGGCCTTTGCCACTTGCTCTGCCTCAGTGGCCATCCACAAGGCTCCCAACAGGGGCTGTGCAGTAGCCACTGCTGTCTGGCAGTCCCCCTTTTACTTATTTCAGTGCAGCTGCTCTGCTGCCTGGTGTGGTACAGCCGGTATGCCTCCCGGAGCTTTTAGGACATACCCATATTCTCTCTGTGGTCCCCACTCGTCCAGGAGGTCAGCCACCCCTCCCCACATGGACATTGTAGGCCAACCCAGGATTTCCCCCACAGATTCCCCTTTCCCTGAGCTCATGCCCACTATTGTCAGTGGTCCTTCAGTCTCCCGTCTGTGGCTGGCCAATTGTTCCAGCCCAACTCCTGAAGGGCATGAGTTGGTGCGGCCGCGAGACCAAAGAAGCACTGGGCAGAGAATCAGACACAACCTTTACTGAGACTACGAACAGGACAGACTTCTTTGATGGCAGCCGGTCAAAGAATGAATGAAGTTAGCACAATGCAAAGAGACAGGAAAAAATGAGGGGTGATACAATGGGTTTCAGAACAAGGACATTCCAAAGGGGTGATACTAAGGACATTCCATAGGACATGAGAACAGAGTTCCTGTTAGGGTTCCATGACGGCACACATGGGATTTGGTGATGCTATCACAGGAAAGAGGTTTTACTGCTCAGATATTTGGTTTGACAGTCTCTCCCTTCCAGGGAGGGTTGGTAACCTTCAACTTATGTCTAGGTCACGCAGGCAGCTATGTGGTGAGGACTTAGTGGGGGCCTGGACCTCAGACCCCCACACTAATTGTGGAGAACAGATGGCTTCAAGAATAACCAAAGGGGAGGGGTAAACAGAGGACTTGGTAGTATTCCAGGTAAACGAAGAATATAGTGTAGCCTAGGGTAGGGATGGCAGAGATAGTGTATACATGTCTTAATTCGCCACAGGGCCAAAATGGATTGGCTTTCATACTGGGCTATTTATTCAGGGCAAAAGCTTACAGTTCCGAGGCTGTGAAATGTCCAAATCAGGGCATCAGCAGAGATTCTTTCTCACCCTAGTCAGCTACTACTGACCCTGGGGTCCTGCCATGTTGCAAAGATGGTGGGTGATCTCTGCCAAGGTCCCTGCCTTACCCTTCAGAATCTGCTGTCTCTCTGAACTCAGCTGAGAGCAACCAGGCATAAGGCTTGTCTCTTACCGGGCTGTTCAGCTTTCTTCCCGAATTCAGCTGTGACCTATCAGGCATATGGCTCATCTCTTCAGCCTTGAGCTACTCCATGGGCCCAGCATCTTGGGGACCTCCTCCTGTGCCTCTGTGCTCTGCTGGTTCCAGACTCCCGTTCCTCTTTCAGCCCTCAGGGCTTCTCTCTTTTCCTGCAGTCCTCTCTCACCTGGCAGGATCAATATATATAGCAACTTCCTTTTTCTCTGTGTCTCTCTCATTGTCTCCGTTTATATCAGATCCAGCACGATGGTGGAGACCCGAGCTTACTCATGGCTCACTGACATTGCCCCATCAAAAGCAATCTAATGAAGTCATCTCAAGTGAATCTACTGCAATCGAAGGGTACCACATCCACAGGAATAGATTGTTTCAAGAACATAATCTTTTACTTATTGAGATTCATAGAAGAACTTCAAACTGTCACAATGTACATGAATTTGAGGGTTTACTTCTGAGGTACAGTGATGGGCTTTGGGCATAGATTGGATTTAGTGGATGAGGGTGGAGGACTGCTGAGAGATGTGTTTTAATGATTAGATCTTGCAACCTCCGAAAGGTGTGTACTTAACAGCTCTGCTATTGAATATGTCCACTCATGCTCAAAGCATTGTAGTCGCTGTGTACCCTTCACATCAAGGGGGAACTCGGGGGGGCCTGGAGCCCTTGTAGGTGGGCGGGCAGAGGGCTTGCGTCACCTCCCGCTGGTGATTCCCTCCAGAGTGCATAGTGTGGTCACGGATGCGCTATGGATACAGTCCCTTCTTTGAAATTGAAACTTAGTGCTAGTAAATTTCATTCTATATGCCAAAAGAAACAGGTCTATAGAGTATTAACAATATATATTTTCTATGGGTGTGGCTAGAAAAATAGAAATCTTATAACTGAGAATAAAATATTGAGTATCAGGTAGACGCTGTAGTGGATGAAACCTTTGTATGGAGGGGAAGGATATGTGTTAAGCAAATTAATAATGTAAAAGACATTGTCAGTGAAATTCAAAGCACAAACATAATTGTGAAGGAATAGTTATACTACTTTCCTGAAATTACTGAACATTGACATTTATAGGACAAGATTTGAGTTTATTAAAATGAACAATTGAGCATCATCACAGATGTAGGTGGAAAACTGAAGTAATCGCCTAATCAGATTTATTTTTAAGCTTTTGATTGTAATAACTGGTTTTATATATTCTGTATGCTTGTTACTAAATTTTTGTAGGAATGGAACTTTTACTTATTAAACTCATATAATAAGTATAAAGAGCAGATATTTTTCATCCTGAAAATTAAATTACATTGGACAAAATATGAGTAATATTAACTACATATTAAAAATAAGATGAGAGAGACGGATGTGGCTCAAGGGAATGGTTGTCCATCTCCCATATGGAGGGACCTGGGTTCGATCCCTGGGAACTCCCAGTTAAAAAAAATATATATATATTTACAGTTCATCAAATAAATAGCAGTTTTGATTTCTATTAATTTCTTTTAACTCAGTGGCATTCAAATGTTTAGAGACTGAATTTTTAGGATAATTTTTATGTAGTGCCATAAAAAATCACTTATAAAATTTCACAAATGTTACCCACAGTTAGTCTCATGGCTGGCATTGAAGATACTCAAAACCCTTTTTCCAGGTCTTGGGACTGATGTGTTTATATCAAGAACAACAGTGATCTGAGCGCTTGCATGTGATGGGAGTAGTGTTTGTTTTTTTCTAATTTTTAAAAAGTTAACATCTATTTTATATTAAGAATGTTAAACAGTTTCCACACCAGATGGCAAAGTATTCCATTTTTAAGTGTATTAATTGTAAGAGTTAGAGGTATCAAATGACCTTGAAATCAGTCATTTCTACGCTATTTTTCCATTGAATTAGGCTGCTTAATGTGACACACAATGATAACAAGTTTTCAATAAAGATTAGAATCCTCAGGTAGTCCATCCGAGCCATCCTTTGTTGATAATTCCCTGGAGTTCCATTCAAAATGAGGTATTGGAATTACTTGATAGCCCAGAATTTCCAGCTGGCTTTTTTTCATGGCAGATTTTCCTTTTAAGTGGGGGATGTTTCTACAAAAAGCTCTTGAATCCAAAAATTCCAAAGCAGCATTTTCAGCTCCTAGTGGCAGCCTTGATCCAACTATCTGGGTATTGATTCCTAGTGCATTTCTGGCAGTTTCCCCCAAATTATGCTATGACTCTTATAGAAATAAGGAAGAGGTTTTTTCCTTTTATCTAAGAGATACTCAAAATCTATCGTGTGGTAATAAGGTGTAAGAACCAAGGCTTTTACACAATTGATTCCTCCTGGTATCTCTGCTAACATTTCATAAACCTGCTGATGTGCTCCACTGGTGCTGCCAGATTCTTTGTTATGCTGTTGTTGGCAGGAACGGTCATGAAACCATGGAATCGAAACCCAGGGCATTCCAAGTAGACGGCTTTATTTAATTCTGTAAGACAAAATCAGACCATTATATTTAGGAGTGAAGGTAAAAGTTAAAGTTGAGAATCAAATTTAGCTAAGAATTTGATCTTAAAAATTGCCTTTAGCAGATCTTCTGGAAAATATTCAAGGATGGCTAAAGAAAAACTAAGAAACACTTACATGACAGGATCCAATATACTCAAGTAAAAATGAAGGTGTTAAATGTAAATTCCAAAAAAAATGTATTTCTTTGAAGTCGATCATGGTTCAAGGTACTGAATGGAAGAATAAAGGCTGAGATTGAAAAAGGAGGGTCTTTCCAATTTGCTGAACTACCAGTGATGTCAGTGAGACTATCCTATCCTGTAGCAAAGGACTGCTTAGTTCTAGAAATAAAAGATGCAATTCCTGCAACATTTGTATAATTAATTTTATCCATCAAACATTGTGAAGAAGCAGTTGTCAAGAAGGGACCGAGCAAACCAGTCTCCTTTTATAGATTTGGGTTCCTCCCATTACCAATCCAAAGTGTTGCTTTTTGTCGTCTCTTCTGACCATAGTGATCTAATTTTTGCGGTAATTTCAGTTGTTTCCCCATAATTTTATCCATATTCATATGATCATAATGAATCCATCTTTAAACAGAAGTGGCAAGAACATTCAGATCATTTAGCTCACACTGGGGTAAAATTGCTTCAGTTTGGGACATCCCTGTTTCATCTAGGTGAGGCGAAGGAAGCATGGAAATAGCATGGACCAGGATGGAAATCTCACTAGGTATGACACTGATTTTCAAATAACTAAGCCATAATTCTCTGAGTTTCACAAAGCTCTTTACTTTGAAAATGCAAAAAAATCAATGCTTGAGTTACCTTCGGTAATTCTTTTGGTGTATAGTTACCCAAATGTTTATGCAGAACTGAAGCAATTTTAAAAATCAGATATGAATTTCTGCTTTCCATCTCTTCCATTGCTTCCAGTGCTTGTTGGCTGGTCTGTTCCTCTGATGTCAATGATTTGTTGATTTAAGTTGTCTTTTCTCTTCAGGTCCTGCAGAGGGTCCCAATGATAGAAACAATTTTACAAAGCTAGCAGGGTGATGATTCAGAAGAATCATTTCAGTTAGCCTCTTTTTAGCCTTTATGGTAAATTCAAAACAGTGAAACTGTAGACACTGGTATAGACCAAGTATTTTATTGATGGAATCCAAATCAAGGTGTCTCATATTACGTAAAAATATTTTATTGCATCTTTCTAATAGTGGGTAATAACTATATTTAACCTTTTGAAGAAACTGTACTATTTTTCTTGAAATGTTGACCTGGGAAGGATCTTCTGAAAGTATGTCTTTGTTTCTCTCAATAAGATCAAACATTTGTTCCTCATCTGTATATTTATTCATCTGGCTAATTCATGTTTCACAGTTTAAAGGTCAAAATTGAAAGATTTCCAGGAGAATGGAAAAAGAGCTCTTAGGCGATACATATTTGTCATCACTGAGTCTAGAAAAAAAGTTATCTTTTCATTTACAAGTTTTCTTAGGTAAAGAAAACCATTTGTAACCAGTAGTAGTCATGCCATATGCTGGTATAAAAATTAAAAATAACTTTTTCCTTCAAGTATTTTCCTCCCATTATGATGATTCCAAATCCCAATCCGATATGCAGCTTCCCTCAGCTCCCAGGGTTTTTAGCCTTTCCTCAGGAGAATGTAACCTTTCTCTCGTGGAGACTATCCCAAAATCAAGAAAAAAAATCCGTGGTAGTGTTTTGACCAACTTTCTAAATTCTAATGTTTTCTTTCCCAGAAAAAAAAATTACTTTGACATTTCAACTTTGGTTTTATAGTGAATTAAATTTTTATAAATTTATTTAACTTAATTTTCTTACTGAGTTTTTTCCCTTCTTTTCTTTACCACCCTTCTCCTTATTTCCAATCTCATTTCCTTTAGAACTTGAAGCTATTGGCCCGTGTCGATTTTCATCCTTGAAATAATGGGCTTAGTTTGAAAAATGAATAGTTTAACTAGCACTGGAGTTTTTTAAATAGTGCATATGATTTTCCAATTGCAAAAGTAATGCAGATACATTGTTAAATTTTAAAATATAGGCAGTGTGATAAAAACATAAGCAACAAGCACAGTCTACCATCTAAATAATAATTAACTCTGCAAATGATCCAAAAATGCTTTTTATAGGTGTTTTTTTTTTTTTTTTCCCCATATAAGGATCCAGTTGAGTTTTATGTATCACATTTGGTTATTTATATCCCTTTATCTCTTTTCATTTAAAACCTTAACTCAGGTTATATATTTTTACTAGAGAAGATGTAGGTTTACAGGAAAATCCTGCATAAAATAGAGTTCCCATATACCACCCTATTGTTAATACCTTGTTAATAGTGTGATACATTCATTGCTACTGATAAAAAACATCTTTATGATTGTAATATTAGCTATAGTCTATGATTTTCTGTAGAGTTTGCTCTTTATGTTGTACAGTCCTTTGGGGTTTTTTAAAATTTTTATTTTAACAACATAACAACCTAAAATTTCCCCTTTTAACCACATTCAAATATATAATTCAGTTCTGTTAATTACGTTCACAATGTTGTTACTGTAGCCACCATTCATTACCAAAACTTTTCCATCATCCCAAATAGAAATTCTGTACAATTTAAGCAATAATTCCCCATTCCTTACCCCCATCCCGGCCCTTGGTAACCTATGTTCTAGTTTCTGCCTCTCTGAATTTGCTTATTCTAATTATTTCATATCAGTAAGATCATACAACATTTGTCCTTTTATGTCTGGCTTATTTCACTCAACATGTCTTCAAGTTTCATCCATGTTGTCACATGTATCAGGACTCCATTCCTTTTCACGGCTGAATATTCCATTATCTATGTATGTATGTATATATCTGTATCTTTCTTTCTTTCTTCCTTTCCCTTTCCCTTTCGTCTGTCTGTCTACCAACCACATTTTCTGTATCGGTTGATGGATGCTTGTGTTGCTTCCATTTTTTTTTGGCAATTGTGAGTAATGCTGTTATTAGTATCAGTGCCGGTATCTGCTCAAGTCCCTGCTTTCAGTTTTTTTGGGTATATACAGAACTATTGATATTTTATTGGTTTTATTTTATATTTGTAGATAATGTATTGATTGAACTTTAATTATCATGTTCATTTTTGAAAGGTATTTATCAGTTAAATTTCCCCTCTTAAAAAAATGTTTCTAGTATAATGTAGCACTTTGTTGTACATATAGTGGAGAAAAATAAGATTTTAAGTAACTGAGATGAGGAAGTGTAGAGTATGTAAGTAGTGATAGAATCTCATAAATTATAAACAATTTTCATAGTCATCTTACTGTGAACCTAAGCTAGATAATTGTTCTTCTGTGTTTCAGTTTTAGGTATATGAGCCACAGAAGGTTTAGAGGTTGAGTGAACGATCTTTAATGGAGTATTTCTGACAGTAATGTGAACTAACTGTCATCTAGGTTTTTTTTTTGTTTTTTTTTTACCGGGAGGTCCCGGGGAATCGAACCCAGGTCCCTCCATATGGCAGACGGACGCCCAGCCATTTGAGCCACATCCGCCCCCTGTCATCTAGTTTTAAGCCTAAGATACTTTTCCAGATTAAGTGCTGTGTGGTAAATGTTTCAAGATTTCCTTAAATTTATTGTGGTACCTGTTTTGTTTTCTTTGTTGTTACTGTTGTTGTTGTTGTTGTTGTTTTTATGTGTAGGGTACCTTTTAAATAAAGATTCTAGTAGTTATCACCAATCTGTCACCATTTTAAAAGTTCTTTAAAACTAAAATTTCCTCTTAGATGTAATATGAGAGAGAATGATTTAAATACCCTCCTTCTTCTGGTAATTCGATGTCATGTAATTTGATATTCAGCCCTCCTTAGCATGCCTGCCAGAGTCTGCATCATTTTCTCTGTGGAAGTAACCGTTCCAAATTTTCTCACTTGTGCATTTACTTTAAAATTACTTGCTGGCTTCAATAAATTGTTTTGTTTCTAAGAAATCTTTTTTTTTTTTTTTTTTTTTTAAGATTTATTTTATTTATTTATTTATTCCTCCCCACCTCCTCGTAGTTTTCATTTGCTGTCTGTTGTGTGCTGGTCTTCTTTTTAGGAGGCACTGGGAACGGAACCTGGGACCTCTGATGTGGGAGGGAGGCGCCTAATTGTTTGAGCCACCTCTGTTTCCTGCTTTGTTGTGTCTATCATTATGTTTTCCTCATGTCTCTTGTTGCGTCATATTGTTGCCTCAGTTCGCCACGCCTGCCCATTGCGTCAGCTGGCTGTCTTGCTCGTCTTCTTTAGGAGGCACTGGGAACCGGACTCGGACCTCCCATGTGGTAGGCGGGAGCTCATTCGCTTGAGCCACATCTGCTTCCCTCTAAGTAATCTTTTAAAAAGCAGATATGGTCACATCCATTTAAAAATCTTTAAGAATTTCAAATTGTCTTTAATCTTCTGTCATTGTTCTAGTTTGCTTTACTGCCAAAAGCAGATACTATAAATTGAGTAGGCTTTTAATAGTGGGAATTTAGTAGCTTACAAGCTTTACAGTTTCAAGGCTGAGAAAAAAATGTCCAAATCAAGGCGTCATCAGGCAATGCTTTCTCCCAAAGACTGGCTGCCGGCGGTCCTGGACTCCTCTGAGTCGTGACTAGATACATGGCAGCATCTTCTGGCCTCTCCTTCTCCTCTGGGTTTCATTGCTTTCAGCTTCGTGCTTCAGTGGCTTTCCCTCTCTTTGTCTGAATTTCATTTTCTTATGAAGGACTCCAGTAAGAGGATTAAGACCCACCCTGAATGAGGTGGTGGATCACATCTTAAGGTTCTACTCACACGAAAAAGAATGAAAAACAGAAAAAAACAGATGCTACTCACCAAAAGATCCTATGTGCAATAGGTCTGCACCCACAGGAATGAACTAACTTTAAGAACATTCCTTTCTGGAGGTACGTACAGCTTCAAACCCTCATGGTCATCAAACTTAAGTCTTCTAATTTTAATAGCCTTCATTGTAATACCATCGATGTCTAATTTTTATTTGTACCCTTTCACATATATAGAAGAAAGAAGAGCAAATAGTTACAGTGACCAACTTGTGATAAAAATTGAGATAAAGATTAAGGTGTAATGACTTCCCAATCAGAACCTCCCCACTGCTCTCATGAAGAAAGACCTGGCCACTGGGTGTCAGGGCTACAAGTCAGAAAACCCTTTGGGGTGGGGGTCGGGGGACAGCCTGGCAAGCAACCATTCATGGGCAGTAGAAGGTGCTCGGGGGGTGAGCTGGTAGAAACTCAGTTGTGAAGACTGAGTACAGGAGACCGAGGATTTTTCTTTGGGCAAATTGACCAGGTCAAGAGAAGAGATCAAGACACTGCATTTAGGGGGTATCTCAGTGAAACCGCCCAGCCAGATGACCTACTGTGAGGTTCAGAAGCCCACACAGACGGTACTTTTCGGTCTCTCATTTTTCAGCTTGAACAGACCAGGGATCACCAAACATTTTTAGAATGCTTACATGAAAAACAGAACAAATGGGAAAAAGGAGCTCCTCAGAGGAAACAGAACAGTGCAAGAATCAAAAGAAAACTTGAAAAACCAAATAACGTAAAAGAAGGTACTCCATCCATGAAACTGGAGCCTATGAGGAAAGGGCATTTAGAGGACAAAAGAGAAGAAATAACTTAAAGAATCGAAAGATACAATTGGAGAAATCTTTCGCCTAGTACTGAGCACCAGGCCTTTGCCCTTGCAAAACTGTAGTATCTTCCCAATTCAGCAGCCAACACGATCCTATTAAAATGTGGATCATCCTGCCCCTCTACTGCTAAAACCCTGCAAGGGCTCCCCTTTCACTAACAAGCCCGAGTCCTCAGAGTACCGGCAAGCCCTACCAACTACTTGCGTCTCATCCCTGGCCTTTTCCTGCCCATGAGTCACACCGGTCTTGCCTCAGGTGCTGGCAGGAATGCTTCCTTCCTTCCTTTAGGTCCTTGTTCCTGTGTCACCTCCTCAGCAAGGCCTTCCCTGGCCACCCTCTCTCCATCCAATCCTTCCCTTCAACCCTGTCCACTAACTTATATATATAACCATATATATATATTTAAATTCAGTTATCTTGGCTGGAAGAATTCAGTAGATCCCAAAGTTGGAGTCATGAAAGGAATCTGAACTAGCAGATGACTCAATGCTGTATGCTATGCAGAGACGAATAACAACTAGCTTTTGCTATTCTACCTGATCAAATTAAATACACATACATATGTAGATTCTTCCCCCAAATTATTGAATAGAAGCAATTTTGATTAATATTTATAAATAAGCATTGCCACAGCATCTGTCTACTCTCATATTTAAGATTTATGTTCATGGATTGAGTATTGATAAGAAATTGTTCCCATTCAGAGAAATAACCTTTTAATTATCTGTTTTGGTTTTTCCTTTTGAGATGAACTATTTACTTTTAGGACTCTAAGTAATTAAGTAAACATATTTTGAAAAGGACACTGCATTTTCTTGAAAAGTCATGATTCTCAATTTGAGTGTTGAACTATTTACTTAATAAGGTTATTGCTTCATATTTGAGGTGTCCACTGCCCAGAAATTATCTTTGTAACTTAATGGGAACCCTCTTCCTGATGTATGGACAATCATTGAACAAATTTTGTAGGCTTCTTGTGAAGAGATTTTCACAAGGTGGTTTTGTTTGAAAATCAACAATAAAAATCAATTTTATAATAAACTTTTATGAATAGGTTGTACAGCTTCAGATTGACCTTTTATAACATTTCTATCTTCTTTTTTTTTTTTTCTAATTTTTAACTGTTTGCCATGTTTATATGTCATGTTTTCTGTCTGATTTGGATGAAGTGATCAGTAAGTAAGATCTATCTTACTAAACATCTGTCTCTGAAGCAACAAAACTGAAATTGTGCTTCTTGACATAAGTATCTTAGAAAGTGAAGTTGCAGAAATATGCCAAGCCATCCTGTGGAGAGGGGAGCTGCAGTTAGTGTTGAGGGGAGCAGAAATGCTCCCAGTCCGGGACATCCTTCAGAAGATCAGGGACTAATTTCCTTGGTAATCCATTTCAAACTTTCTTTTGAAGTTGTGGGAGATGAGTTTTACATCCCTATTTGTCCTCTTTTATGGCTAGAAAAGGACTCTGGGTGTGTGCAGAATATTACCTTCGACCTTTCCTATGATAAAGCAATTTTCCTGTCAGGTAAGAACACACAAAAACACATTGAAGTTTAAATGCAAAATATACAAAGAATCTGAAGTTAATGCAAAGTAAAAACAAAACATTTATCTGTTCCTGTGTGAGCTGGCAGTGTTCTTACAGTGGCACCTGTTCCTGGGAGTCTAGGCAGAGTTATTTCTATGGGAGCAAGCTCCTTTTGTGCACTGCTCTTTGCTGTAGCGTTAGGAAGGCCACTGAAATTTTAGTACTTGAGCCCTTGTTTTTAGGTGCCTGAAAATAGGGCAGGTCTACTTTACCATTAATATTTTTCTCTACAGGAAGTAACAGTTTTTAAGAAAGAGAAGTAAAATAATTCTTTAAATACTTTGTTGTGAAGAAAAGTCAGCTTCGTGTATCTTTAATTATTGGGTAAAATTAATGGCACTCGGAATAAAATTAAATTCCTAGACAGGGCAATTTGCAATAGAGTTTTCCTACTCTTTAATGCAGGTTAGACATCCCATCGATTTCTCTTAGCTGAATTTTGGAGTTTGTGCTCATGTTTAGATTTCATGCCTTGTCTACTACAGAAAGGAAATGAATGTAAGAGCCTAAGGCATTTGTTTTTATAGTTTAAGTCGTAACTTGTTCTGTGACTTTAAACACCTCTCTTCTCAAAAGCAACAACAGAGGATAACAAAATAAAACTATTATTTAAACTGTTTTAAATAAAGTGTACAATCGATGACATTTGGTATAATCACAAACTTGTGCATTCATCACTTTAATTAATAGTAGAGCATTTTCATTCCCCCCCCCAAAAAAAAAAAAAAAAGAAAAAGAAAAACAATTTAAAAAATCCCTGCCTCTTCATAGTTGCCTCAGACTCTCTGTTGTCCTGCCATACATAACTGCTAATCTGTTTCCATCTCTATAATTTCATTTGTATTTACATTTTATATAGATGGAGTCTAACAATGTGTAATACTTTTAAACTAGTTTCTTTTGCTTAGTATATATCCATTTTTTTTTTTACCACTGATGGTTATTAATATATTACTATTCACTGCTGTCCATAGTTTGCTTTGTTTATATTTTTGCCCAATTATCACCCTGATATTAACATTTTGTAACATTAACGTACATTTGTTCTGTTTCAGACGAAAGCATTCTTATATGTGCACGATTAAAGACAGTCGTTTTTCACAGGAGGGTTCACCGTGCCCATTTCATTTTTAGCTTCTGCTGAGACACAAGCTTGGGCTTTCCCTTTCCACCACTGTCACACCGGTATTAGCACTGCTGCTTATAGCACTATGATATACTTTCAGCAGTTCTGCACAGATTAAACCTCAGCTTTCTGTGCTCTAACCTCATTCCATTTTCTGGTCATCTATATTCAAGCTCTATCACTATGAGTTTGCTCATTATTTCCAGTTCATAATAGCGAAATCATACAATATTTGTCATTGTGTGCCTGACTTGCTTCACTCAAACATCTTGTCCTCCAGCTTCATCCGTGTTTTCATGTGCTAATATTCCATTTCCTCTTGTAGCTGAATAATATTTCATCATGTGTACAAACCAGTTTGTTTATCCATTCATCAGACACCTGGGTTGTTTCCATCTTTTGTGAATAGTGTTGTGAATGGGTTTTATTTTTCTCTGAATTTTTAGCCACAAGCTGTTTCCTAACTGCTTAGCACATTTTGGGCTAACCTTCATCAGCCACCCAGAGTTATGCTGTGGTTTGTGCCACTGTACTTACTAAGACTTCATTTTTAATTATTCTTCCTAAAATGTACTGAGCACTTTCCAGCCTCCTTAAATAACATGGACATTGATTGCTACTGCTCTGAATGCCCTCCTGCAGCTGTGGTTCCGTAACTGGCTTTATCATTTTTCTGGGTATCTTTCTCTCTTAGTTATTACTTCTCATTGTCAGCCTAGTTACTAGCAGTGGTCCCTCTCTCTCCCTTTGAATTTGTTGCTTCTGATTTTTTGTGATTGTGGAGCCTGATAATTGCCTAAACAAGGTAAAAGTACCATCTACAGAAGGGCCTAAAAGTTGTTTGTCATGGGTAAAGTCCATGAGTTTTAATGAGAACCAGTACTAAGTCCACACCTATGCTCTGTCCATAATTGATGAAAATAATTGTTGCCAGTAGAAATTGATAACAGATTATGATAAAAGGTCTTATATCATACTTCATGTATGAATAGCCGTGACATGTTAACAGTTTATGATATTTTTGTTTATTTCTTGTGCAGCTCCCTACCTTCTTGTGATCAGTGATACCACCAGATTCGTCTCCATTTGCTCATGGTACTTCTTACAGCAAATACTGGCTCACACTAATATTGAACTGCAAATATTAAAACTGCATTGTAATGGTTGGCACTATTTGAGTGCTTTCTGTGGGTCAGGAACTGTGCTAAGCTGCACAAAGCAGCCCTGTGAAAGAAGGTACCATTTTGAAATTCTTCCCTCCCTTAGAAAAACAAAGATTAGAGTGGAGTAGCGAATGGAAGAGGAGAGAGGATGTGCAGAAGAGGTGATACTTGAATTAAAGAATAGATGGGTTTTAGACTTAGAGGAAATGAGGCTGGGGCAGTGAGAATAAGCAAAAAGACAAGAGGCATGGAATGTGAAACTTCTCACTGTATTTGGAGAAACTTCTTCAGTATGGTTGAACCATACTAGTTGTGCTAAGAAATTAAGATGGAAGCAAAGGTTGGGATCGGATGTAGGACAAGCTTGAAAAATCAGATTTATTCCCAAATTGCGCTTCACAGTACCTTGTCTCCATGTTTTGTTGGTCGGAAAGGCCAGGCTGAACCCCCGAGGCATGATGATTCTGTAAGGCATATTCGTGGAAATAGAGCAGCCTCTTCATAAACAGCTTCTCTGTAAAGCTGTGATAAAATTTAAGATGATAAATTTGAGTACTGTGACTATTTTGCAATCAGTCAAACCTTGTTTAAAATAGTAGAAAATGAGGTAGGATTGGCAGGCGGGGGGAGGGGGGTGCGGTCAGGACATCCCTCGCTTTTCATTCTTGTTATTCCAGCCGTACTGAGTTTAAATTCCTAGTACTGTCTGAGCTGGAGGATGCTTCAGTGATCTTTTTTGGGCATTCATTTTTATATGAAACATAAAAATTTTCAGTGTAATCTTTTAATCTATCAGATGCAGCTTATATTGTTAAAATCAGCATCCCTGTGTGGCATGAGGAAGACAGGAAAGGAAAAAGTAGGCTGGGAGTGCACAGGGAGAGCATGTATGTTCATGTGGCACAGCAAGTTACAGCCCTAGCGAGAACATCGAGCTTAGTTCCTTTTGCCAGTTTGCTGCAGTAACAGCCCCTCTAGAATTCAAGAAGGGCCCTGGAAAGGGTTCCACAAAGCCATTCTGTCAGATTTAAGCTCTACAGTGCACACTCTTTTTGCCCGACTGGGGCAGCTGCTCTCACAACCACCACCACATACCTCCCTCCCTCCCCCCACACCCCCCCCAGAACTGCGTGTTGGCAGCAGGTGGCTCCCTGTGCCCTCCTCGTTCTAAGGCTGGGCTGAAGTGCAGCCCACATCTGGATATGCAGGGAGAAAAGAGCACGGCCTCTGCAAAGCCGCACAGTGACACGAAGGACGCCTGCCGGGAGCTGGCAGTGCCCCTCCCCTCATGTTCCTGGGACAGACCCGACACGAGTGGGGCAAGGCCTTAGATGTCTCCCCCAGAAAGGGCCTCAGGCGAAGAACGGCAAGACCCTCTACCCCAAAGGGTATGTGGGGTCCAGGAGATTGAACAGTGTAAGTTAATTCAAATGATAGGAAGAGGTTTTGCTTAGAAATAAGGAAGAACTTTTTGCCCATCAAATTGGGTAAAAGGTTTAATCAATCTATAATTGTATAATATTAAATGATAAGCTTTTTTTTTTTTTTTTTCTGGATTTATCCCACCCACCTCCCCCCCCCCGCCCACCCGCCCAGTTTGCACTTGCTGTCTGCTCTGTGTCTGTCTGTTTTGTGCTTTCTATGTCTGCTCATCTTCTATTTTTTAGGAGGCTATGGGAACTGAATCCAGGACCTCCCATGTGGGAGAGGGGCACCCAATCGCTTGAGCCACCTCCACTCCTTGCTTGTTGTGTATCTCATTGTTTCCTCATTGCATCATCTTGTTACATCAGCTTGCCCATCACATCAGGTCTCTGTCTTGCTTGTCGTCTTTATGAGGCACTGGGAACCAAACCTGGGACCTCCCATGTGGTAGGCGGGTGCCCAATTGCTTGAGCCACATCCACTTCCCAAATGATACTATTTTTAAAAGTCAGTCACTTTTCTTGAGTAATGTAGGTATTCATGTGCCTGGAGAGTATAGCTTATGTTAGCTGTTTTCATAATGAAATACATAAGTTTCTCATCTGGGATTTTCCTATAAGCTGTAAAACACAGAAAGCAATTTCTCCACTCTCCCAGGATGGAACATAAATAGCATCCTAGATGCATAAGGGAGTCCTTACCCGAGGTAGGGACTTGGAGCCTGAGGAATGAGTTCTGGGGCAGGCCGGGAGGATTGTTCGGGGAGCTGGGCAGTTACAGTGTGGGGTGGTGATTGTAATGAGTGCAGTATAACTGTAGAGCGCATCTATCAGAGACCTCCTCCTCCTACCACATTTCCATTTGTGCATTTGGACTTGACTTTTTCTGGAGGAAGAACCTCAAAGGACCGTGCTTGCTTTTTTCCAGCTCTCACCTCCCTGCTGATGCAGCCAAAGTTGTACCTCACAGCAGAAGGCTGGTGGGGAGAGCCTGGGAGTTTGCACCTGATTTGGAAAATAATGGAAAAGTAAAAGACCACTGTCCCATCTACTTTCAAATGATGGCATTAACTGAATTATGCTTACAGCTCTGGCAATTATATGTTTTATATATATATATATATATATATATGGGAACATTTGATAATTGACTTAGAATCTGTTTCATATTAGTTCTCAAATCATTTTCATAACTCTAGTTACTGAGCAGTCATCACATTGTCAAGTGATTTTAAAATCAAATTTTACTTAAATCCTAAAGATAAATGCTAGTTAATTTTATTGATTCCAAATTTACTTTGTGTTCATTGGGAGGGGCTCTCAGTAGCACTATGGAATGTTGTCTGCAAGCTAAAATGTCATTAATGTGGGTGTGATCACATGAGCGTGATGACTCCTGGTTAGTTCACCTGAGCGTGATCACCCCTGAGCTAGTTCACCTG
>JAKSZT010000049.1:423781-518654 GCA_026826555.1 Tolypeutes matacus | reverse complement strand
TCACTCCTGGTTAGTTCATGTGAGCATGATCATGTCTCAAGTTAAGGCTCTCAGAGGTTCGTTGCTCATGGCAGCAGATTCCTTTTGATAATGATGAAAGGTATGAAAAGTAAACCTCACTTTTCAGTAATGCACTGCTTATACTTAGCCAGCTAACTTAAGACTGAACTATTATTTCGTAGGTTTTTAGGATAGCTAATGCTACAACATTATAAAAGGCTTATGGTGAGCAATGAGTATAATTATACTGATAAAACAGACGGAGCTACATGGAAAAGGGATATTTGTTTCACGATTGTAGGGTATTGGATAGTCCTTTACAGCTGGTTATTTTTTCCCTTCCCTTCTGTGGCACTTTGCTGATTTATTAAAGTTGGCTAAAGCTAGATACATTTAAAACCTGTATTGTTTAGCAGTCCCTGTTGACCAGTAAGTTGGCTGAATAGAAATTTGTTTCCTCTGTCATTCTTCTGATAAAAGCATCTGATTAAATCAGATTAGTATAGAGAACTATTTTTATAATAAATAAATTTGGTGGTAAATCAGAGCTTACATAGCTAACTGAAGCAGTATTTAAAAATTTGACTAATACTTAGAATCTTTTTCTGCTGAGCATCCCTACAAGAATTTCAGATTCAGTACACATGGAAATATGTCTCTAAACTATATAGTTAGGGACAAAGGTAAGAAAATACATTCCGTTATCTCTGCTGACTTGTGTAACGTAGAATTACATAACTGGAATCTATTTATTCAGGGGGCTTTTTCTTGGGAGGAGGGAGCTGGTAAATGTTTGAACTTTATTTTAGAAGGTAATTTTCTTAAGATAATTTCAAGGAAATAAACCCATAGTAGCATATTTTCTTTCTCTTTCATTATACATGACCTTAAGGGCATAGACTAGGATTTTCTCTACCTTCTATTAGGCTTCACAGTGTTCAAAAAATTATGGGTGTGCAGATAGGTGGGGAAAGTATACGAAACATGTCATCTAAATGTTGACATTTAAATTCTGGAAATAGGAAATCTGAGGGCTGGAATCCTCTTCACATTCCATATTCATTCCATGAGAGTGCCATTGGCATCATCCTTTATAATTGGATCATTTCCATTATGTGCAATGAGAAAAATGTGGCTGTTGTACTGCCTAGCTCACTGAAATATTTTGTCTTAAGGTTGTATATAACTCTTTCTCAACTGAGTGGAATTCTGAACTTTCTGTTCAAGGTTGCTGTGTACATACGATGTACATTCAATATTAGTATATTAACGAATTTGCTGCAGTGATCAATCCTGCTGCAGATCTTTATGTTAGGGACTGTATTAGTCAGCCAAAGGGGTGCTGATGCAAAGTTCCAGAACTCTGTTGGCTTTTATAAAGGGTATTATTTGGGGTAGAAGCTTACAGTTACCAGGCCCGGTCCAACTCAAGGTACCATAAGAGGTACTTTCTCACCCAAAGTCTGTTGCCATGTGTTGATGCAATATGGCGGGCCATGTCTGCGAGGATTCAGCCCTCCTCCTTCCTTCCTTCCTTCCTAAGGCCCCGTGGACCCAGCTTCTTCTGATCTCAGCTGTAGGCTGGCATAAGGCTAGTCTCTCTCCCCAGGGCTAGTTTCTTTCCAGGCTTAGCTGCTCTGCTCTCCTCACAACGTCAGCTGTAGACTAGCAGGCTCGTCTCTCTTCTCAGGGCCTCTGCTGTGTCTAATGGAGCATTCTCTTTACTCACACATCTGCATCTCTGCGTATCTACTTCCGTGTGAGGGTCTGTTTTATCCCCACCAAGGGGGTGGGGACTCAACCTTGCATGCCCTAATCACATACTTGAATCAGAGCACTAATCTTAATATAATTTAGTCAAAGACCATCTCAGTTGAGTCTAATACAATCAAAAGGTTATCACACCCAGAGGAACAGACCAGTTTACAAACATAATCAAATATCTTTTTTTGGAATTCATAAATAATATCAAAC
This sequence comes from Tolypeutes matacus, assembly GCA_026826555.1. NCBI lineage: Eukaryota > Metazoa > Chordata > Mammalia > Cingulata > Chlamyphoridae > Tolypeutes > Tolypeutes matacus. The sequence goes on along the minus strand of JAKSZT010000049.1, from coordinate 516,680 downwards.
TGCCACAGGGACCTTGTTCAAAAATGTTTAGATTAAATAAATTGATAAAAATTAGTGCCAGAATTTGTGATTTTAAATCAAGTTAGAAAGTTGAGACTTCAACATGAAGTGCTTTAATGGGAATAGAAGGTGGTTTTGTAACTTTTCCTGATTTCTTATATGTACATTTAAACATCCAAATTTAAGCATGCTTTAACTAAGAGATCATTTTTCTACAACAAGCTAAAAAGCATTGTAAACATTCGAAATAAGCAAGTTAACAATCAACTTAGAAGACTATGTACTGGCTTTAATTTGGGGATGAAAACTTCTGGAATGTTTTCATTAGAATTTACAGTAATCTTTTTTTTTTTTTTTACTTAATTTTATTTTCCTGTTTTCCCATTTAGTATAAACACATCTTACCATAACTGGTATGATTAACGAGTTCATTCCTTAGAAGTTTAGCATATTAGCTATTAGCGTGTCATTGAGACCAAAGGAGCAAAACATGATTTTTTAAATTGTTCAACACACAATTTGCATTATTAATAATGACAGCTGTGGTTTTATTATGTGGCGCTTGGGCTGTGTTTTGTGGGTAGCTCACACAGGTTTGTGGTAGTGGTCTCACATGGAAGGCTTCTTGACTTCAAGCAGTAAGTTGCCTAAATTCCTTTTTGGAAATCCTCTTCTTACTCCTTTGACTCAGCTGCTTTCATCCTTCTCACTCTCTCACCTGGCTAGTTCCCGAGCCCTAACCTCCTGGTGTGCGCACCTTATTTCTCGTAGCCTCTGAGAAGCTGGCAGCTGGCAGGCGCTGTGCTCACGTTCTCTGTCAGTGCCCACCCAGCCTCTGCTGATCCGCCCCTGCCTTTCATAGCTCTGCTCCTTCAAGCCGCATTGCCCGCCCTCTTCTCCTTCCAGATGATAGCCAGGTATCTTCTTGGTGAAATCTAGGAAGGTGGTTGAGACATCTTTACACCTGCAGATATGTGTTTAATAAATGTTAGAGCGTTTGGGGGAAAATATAGTATACTCTCTAAATTAGGGGTTGGCAAATTATGGCCCAAAGGCCAAATTCAGCTCACTGCCTGTGTTTGCAGGATAAAGTCTTGTTGGAAGACAGCCACGCTCATTGTTTAACACACCAACTTGCTGCTGGAACCATATGGCCCACGAGCCTGAAATATTTACTGTCTGGCCTGTTAGAGCAAAAGTGCCAGCCCCTGCTCTGAAAGAGTGTCTTTAAGCTGGAGTGCCCTCGGCTTGTGTCCAGGCTTCAGCTGATCTTTCTCTTCAGGCTAGCATGCATAGCCTATTCAAGGAAGAAACTGTGCATTTCCTAAAGCCCAGGTTTTTATATATTCATAACCAGAGGCAAGACATTGGCAGTGAACTTTCTAAGTCTACTTTAATTCTTCTCTACAGGAGCATAGGCTATTTTTTTTATTTCGAGCACTTAGAACTTAGTGGCATCAGGTAATGAATTTAAATTCTTTTGGGACTCCTGCATTTTCTGATGTCCTTAATGCCGGAGAATTTGTTGTAAGCCTTTTCCCCATAACTACAAACTGTGGAATATTTTTTGCTTCCCCCAACTTTATAAAAACTTTATAAAAAATGGTACTTTCCCCAAACTTAACTTTGTAGTAATATAAATGCAGTACTTTGATTATATTCTCTACCTCCCCATTCCACAAAAAGAATAGCTGTCTGATAATTCCTTTCCCAATCTTTAGATCATAATTCTAAGTAGTATTTAGAAATTTTAAGTAGTATTTTAAAACATTTCATGCATTTTTTCCCCTCACTTACTAGTAATCAAGAGAGGTTGAAACGGAGCAGATGGTCAATAGAAGGAATGACTATAAAATCTGATATTCAGCTGCACACCTCCACTGCCAGAACCTCTGTTATGATGCCCATCCACAAACTCTAAGGGAAAGGGAAGGACTGAAAAAAAAAAAAAAAAATCTAAAGAAATAGGGTTGACATGGGTAAGGAAGCTCAAGCTTGTAAATAGAATAGATGCAGCAAGTTTTGCAATAAAGTTTGAGGGTGATGATAAGCCCTGGTGTGAGCAGCTTCCTAAATCCGATGGAAGGGACCAGGCTAGCACCACAAGTGCATCGTAGGGGTAGGGCTGCCTTGGTGATATGTTAGGAAAAGGAAAGAGGGTTTAAGAAGTAAGGCTACATCTAGGTTAAGGAACATAACCCAAGAATCTGGCAATATCTACCAAAATAACAAAATCCCTTCGACCCAGCAATCCTTGGTGCTCTGCCCTGCAGGTACGACTGCACAGGCATGAAATGACCTCTCAAATTTATGTGTGGCAGCATTGTTTATAATAGCAAAAAGTGGGGATCCAAGCTGCCTTCGCCTCCCGGCTGCTGTGACAAGTCCCACCCAGTGGGCCGAATAACTTCAGGAATTTATTGGCTTGCCGTTTGGGGGCTGCAATGCTTCTTTCTTCCCAGGGTTGGCAGCGTTCTGGCCCCAGGCAATCCTGGGGTTCCCTTGTCCATGTGGTTTTCTCATCATAAAGCCACCAGCCTCGTTCAGTTGGGCCACACCCAACTAAAAATGACATCTTTGCAGGGGTTCACACCCCCAGGAATGAGCTACGAGCTTGCGTCATAATTCAAACCACTGCCTAAGCTTCCAGCAATAAAGGGCTGGATCAGAGAGGCCTGGAAATTTGGCCAGAAGAAAATGGGGCACTTAGCTTGCCATTTTCTGCATTGAAAATGCAGGAAAGGGAGAAATAATCAGTCATGCATCACCAATTATTATAATGTTATGAAGCATTGGATGGTCTTTTTATTGTTTTTATTATTTTGTATTTATTGTGATACATTAAAGACATGTAAGGGCATGCATAGATTGATAGATTGCCTTGTTATTCCATTCCTGTTTTCCACATGAACTGAACATTCTGTTAAGGTTTTCAGGAACCAGATCCTCTTGTATAAGGACTGTTCTAATTCTTTCTGTTGATTCCTTCATCTGTGAGCAAGGTTAAACTGGTGGGATGATTAGGACCAAAAGTTAGTATATTTCTTACAAAAATTTTTATTTAAATTTTATTTAAAATGTATACCCCACAACTTCTTAAAACAGATTTGAGCTGACAGGAAGGCGTAGTTGGAAGCGCATTCTCTGGTGAGGGCTGTCTGAGGGGATGCAGTTACAGGCAAAGGCTCAGACCAAAGCTCTGACTAGAAGGAAATAAGAGTAGAGGCTCGATTCTGGATTCGTGTCCTTCAAGAAGTAGAAATCTCATAATAGCTTAGATATGTGGAGTCAAGTTTTATGAGGAATCAAAGACAACATAGAATCTTCATGCTGAGAATTTTGGTAAATAGTAATGTTGCTTACTGTGGGAGAAAAAATAAGTCATGATAGAGAATTCACTTCATGGGATATGAAATAATTCTGCCTTTAGAGTTTCTTTTGAGTTAAGAAAACTTAAAATTCTGGACCTGCAGAACTTGATTATCTTTGGCTAGATATTGATATAGCATGCATGCTAAAGTAATAAATTTGAACTGCATGAGTATGTAATTGTATAGGTTTTTGCTACAATCTCTGGATTTTATTTTTGAATATTCTGTAGTATCTTTTAAGTTATAGTCTTGCCTGGACACTATGTGAAACAAATGTCTAAGTCCTTAATTTTTGCCGATTCCATTTTTGTAGTAATTATCTGTGCAATGTATTACAGTTTTAAGATGTTTTTATATAAAGCATCACATGTAATTCTCACAAAAGTTCTCTGTAGTTAGAATATTACTCCCATTTTTTACAAGTAGAAATTAAGATTCAGTAGGTGATTTCTCTAGTGACATACCTGTGATATAGAACTAACTCTGTCCTCTGATTCCAAATGCTGCCATTCCCTCACCCTGCCCTTGTTCTGTTTTGCTTGTTTGCCTTAATTCCATGGTCTTTGGCTGTTTGATGCCATGCTGTTTATTTTTCAGGATATGGCTTTAGTTGCCCCTGAGGCTCCTTCAGAACAAGCCAGGAGAGTTTTCCAAACCTATGACCCAGAAGGTAAAAGATTCCATTATTTTATTACCATCAACTCTGTGTTTTATATCTTTGTGTATTTGAAATACATTGATAATTAGACCTGAGTTTTAGTCAAAAGACTTCATGTATTATTGACTGAAAGTTAGGTTGCATTCCTTAAATTTTAAGTGGAAAATGATGAAAACGGGAAAAAATATCCCGTCCTGAACTAGTCAAGTTCTGTTGTGGTATATGATTTTCATGTTTCTTAAAGGGCTGAAGTTATTGTCACTTGCATCTTAATCTTTGGTATTCATTGTCAAAGGGCAAAATAGCAGCTTCTGAAAAAGCTCTTTGAAAAGTAATCATTTTCTTCTTTATTTGTTTAAGTAAATGAATATTAAGTCAGCCTTCTAGACTATTTCTGTATAATTAATTGTGCCTCTCTTGAAACTGTGCTTAGCTATGCTACCTAAATAAGAAATTGTAGTTTTGAAAAATGTACATATATATCATTAAAATGTCCACTGTGCCATTGTTACCTGGGTGTTTTGATCACCTTTGTATTTGTACACTTTGGTAATGTTTGTGACTCAACTATTATAGCAAACTCACTGACTTTTCATGTATAATTTTAAAACCAAATAATGTCTTAAGTTCCATTTTAAGTTGCCATGTAGAAACCCAAAATTGTTAGATAAGCCAAGTCCTTATGAACTCTTGAATGGGTTCAGTTCTCTTTGTGAATACTCTTTTTTTTCTATCTTGACACTTCTTTTACCCTTGGGGATCTGCTGTTTTCCTCTCTGAAAATCCATGTAACACAAATTCTAGTCTATCCCATCTCTTACTACTTACTAGCAGTGCAACTTCAGGCACATTACTTTTAGGTCTACAAATCTTTTTTCTCCTTTATCAAATGAGGATAACTACATCTACATCTTAGAGGTGTTTGAAGAAGATTAAATGAATAATGTTATGGGAAGTGCCTTGCCCAATGCTGAGCACATAGTAGGTACTTCATAAATGTGAGTCCCCCTTCTCGACATCTTGTATTAATTTTTGCTGTCAATAGTTTGTTGGCTTTGAGTCGGCTTCTTTCCTTCTTCCACTATATCTTTTCCCTAATTTAAGAAACATAAAAGTATTTTTCTCTTAGTATTAATAATGTTTTAAATATTCAGTAACATTCCATTCTAAATCTTTGGGTAAGGAAGTAAAAGCAATTTACATCTTTATATTTGCCTTTCGCTTAATGAGTTTAGCCTCCTAGTAAATCAACAAGTTGAAATTGAATCTTTGCTATATCACCTACATCACTATGGGTGACAAACTCAGTCATCCTCTTGCCACCTTGAATTTTTTGTTGGAAGAGTTATGAATTGTTCCTTTCTCCTTATATTTTTGTTACATTTTGAACTAAGGATCAATCTTACCCAAGGACAATTTTTAGAAACTCTAAGTAAATGTGAAAATAAAATTGTTTAAATAGTATAATACAAGGTTCAAAGAAATGTAGTGATTAAAGTGAATTTAGATTAGTCAGAAAATTATCTTGAAGACTTGGGGTGGGGGTTCACATTGGCAAATGGAAGCAAAAAGTGAAGGAAGTGATCTTTTATTATGAATACAGGCAGAAGATAGCGATTCATATGTGAGGAAAAGCCAGCAGAGTGTTTGGCTTGAGTGGAAAGAAGAACAGTGTAGATGCTAGAAGTGATGCTAGAGTCAAGAGATTGTTGGAATAACCAAGGAAATTAATGGTAAAGGCTTGAATTCATGTGTGAAGAAACATTTCAGAGAACAAGTTGAGTGATTCCATGTGGCTTCCTCTAGAATTTATTTGAAGTATGTGCTTTGTGTTCTTCCATCTCTAACCCCCTTCTAGATGCACACCTTCTACAGACCTCCTGTTCCAGGGGAGGATCATCTCTCTCACACACACTCAAATGCCTGCCCTGTTCAGGACATATTTGGTACTGATATTACTTATGGTCTGAAAGGCAAATTGCTTGCAGAATGGAATACATTATGAGGTCAGTATGTAGGACAGCATGAAGGATAAACTGGCATCTTCCCACAGTTTCAGTCCGGGCTTCTTAATGCCCCTTTATTCTTGATTGGGAGTGACAGTCAAGAAATCAAGGGTCCTCTTATCCCAGTGTAAGCACTGCACTACATTCCAAGGCCAAGCACATGATCTCATGTTATCTGCCTTTGTGATGCCTTTCTATGTTTGTTTATTAGTGAATATTTATAACTAATATTGAAACTGTGATCAATAAGATTCTGGGGAAAGGAACAAACATGGAGAGGGTTTAAAGACCTTAAGAGGCAGAACTGCTCGTGGATAAGGCATAAAAAAATGCCTTCAGAGCAAGGGAACGTTCACAGACATGGGAAGACCTGGACTTGAAAAGGCTACTGACACAAGGCTGGCTAAACATGTCATTAGTAATGCAACTAATATTAAAACCAAGGTTCTTAAAGTAGGGCGACAGTTGTCATAAGAGTATTTGCATCAGTGTGTTTGCTTTTAGTGAATTTTTAAAAATTATTAATGAGCTAGCTGGGGTTATAGTATTCATTTCCTTTTACCAATTTACCAAGAAGCCTAAGAATTTCTTATAATATCACTACTAAAACACAGTATTTTGTCAGTGGCAGTTTTTCAGAGTTGAGTCCTAAGAGATGCATATAAAAGTAAATTTGGCGTGTTTTTACTAGAGAAAGAAAATTGATTAAATAAAATGGTTATCTATAGAATTTTATGTGTGACAACTTAGCAGGATTGGAAACTGAATTATTAAGAGGCAGTGATGGTTAGGCTTGGCCAGGTAGTCCAGTTGTTTGGTTAAGCAAGCACTAGGCTAGTTGTACTGCAAGGACATTTTATAGACCTAAATCATCAGTAAGTTGGTTGCATCTATGATTGGTTACATCTACAATCAACTGAGGAAATTGCCTTCAAGCAATGAGTGATGTCTCATCCAGTCAGTTGAAGGCCTTAAAGGGGGAAGTGATTTCATCATTCAGGAAGAGAATTCCCATCTCTACTTCAGACAGCCAGCATCTCCTGGGAAACTAAACAAGGACCTTCATCGGAGTCCCTGGCTTGCAACTTGTCCTACAGAATTTGGACTTGTGCATCCCCACGATTGCATGAGACAACTTTATAAAATCTCATTCTATTTATTTTTGTATCTCCTGTCAGTTCTGTTTCCCTAGAGAACCCTAATACAGAAGCAGACAAGCAAAACTTGTTCAGCCATCTCCAAAAGTGTCTTTCTTTAATTGACTTATCATGGAGAATATAAATACCACTTTTTCATCTGAATACCACTTCATAGTATAGGTATATATAGCCCACGCTAGGAAGTTGAAGGATAAAAAATAATTTTTTATTTAGTCTTTTCAGTCACTTTCAACTAATCTGCTGATCTAATTTGATTATTTTCCCCCCAGACATAGCATGCTTTTTATCAAGATGTAAACAAGTCAGTCCTCAGCATTTAATAAATGGACAGTTTTGTTGTTGTTGTTCTTAAAGATGCTTTAGATTACATAAATGTTACATGAAAAAATATGGGGGTTCCATATGTCCCACTCCCTCCGCCTCCCACACTTTCCCATATTAACAAAATCCCTCATTAGTGTGGTACATTTGTTACAATTGATGAGTACGTGTTGAACCATTGCTACTAACCGTGGACTAAAGTTTGCATTATACTTCTCACTCTGCCCTGCACAGTTTTATAGGCTATGGCAAAATATATAATTGCCTGTATCTGTCATTATCCTGAAAAAGCCCCCATATTACACCTCTCCCTCCCCTTAGAACCTTTGGTGGCCACTGCCTCTATATCAATGATAAAAGTTCTTCCTTTGCTAGAATAGTAATAAGTCTGTAATAGAATAATAATAAGTCTACTTTAGTCCATTGTTCGTTCCCCAGTCTTTGAGGATTTGGGGGTGGTGGTACCCACTCTGCTTCTAATAGAGAGGAGGCTTAGATCCCATGGGCCAGATGGGTGGAATTATCTTGCTTGCAGTTGCAGACACTCTCTGTTCCTTGGGATGGGCATTGTCCATCATCATCTCCTGGTTAGTTGTCCTGGGTGAGTCCAATGAACTGGAAAGTAAGTGTTGAAACTGTGCTGAGATTCAAGGCCCAACCGGCACATGGGCGGACCAAATATTTAAGTCTCTGGGACACATATGTAACAAGGATAGTGCTAATTATAGGTTCAAATAAAAGGGGCAGAAGACCCATGTGTAGGAAAACGATGAGTCTAACTGTTACACTGTGGAGCATAAATTCCAAAGTAAGGCCCACTGACAGGTACCGAATTTCCAAGCTTGTCTACCCTGCTTATAGTGTCTGGATGTCTCTAGAGCCCTCAAGGAGCACCACTATTTGAGGCACTGTTTACTGTATCAGTCAATGAGATCCTGCTGAGATGTGCATAAGCGTGACCTCTAGAATGACCTAACTCACTTTATAATCTTTTAGCCATAAAAACTCATTTGTATTTACCATTTCCCCCTTTTGGTCAAGGTCTTTTTTCTAGCTGCATTGCTAATTGCTCTTGGTTATAATCCCTTGGTGCAAGGGAGGCTCATCCCCAGGAGTCACGTTCCATGGTGGGGTGGGGGGAGGTAGTGCATTTATATGCTGAGTTTGGCTTAGAGAGAGGCCACATTTGAGCAACAAGTGGGCTTTTAGGAGGTAACAGTTAGGCAATATATAATACTAGGCTAAGTTTCAATTTCATAAGAAAAGGTTCATAAGTGCAATCAATAACAAGGGCCTGGTGTAATGGTCTGTCTTCCTTCACTAGACACTGCCCTTGTACTCGGGGGATTCTTGCCTTCCTGTTAGAGAATGTAGCACAAGTCCCCAGGATGGGAATTCAGTATTCTTTCCATTATTGTGTGGATCTCCACCCGCTGAGACAATGCCCCATGAATACTTGAACATATTCATATGCCTTAGAGGCATGCCCCAGGTGAACCCCTCCCCATGCATCCCGCCATCACTGACAGCCTGCACCAGTGATCCTCCTCTGCCACAGTTGTGACCCTTCTGTGATCCAAAACCTCTCCAAAAATGACGCCAACAGATAACCAAATAAAATTAATAAGAAATTGAAATACATTTTAAAAATAACATAAAATACAAAAAATATATATTTTTTGAAATAATAAAATTTAAGACATTGTATCTTTCATCACTGTAAGATCTTTTGTCTTGTATGTACAGTGACATTTTCTTCTGTATATTCCCCTAGTGTCTTAGTTTCTTCATTTTATCTTCAAAGAAGCTTTAGATTACAGAAAAGTCACATAGAAAATATATGGGATTTCCATATACCCAATACCCTCCCCCTTTCCCTCTCTCCCCTATTAATAACATTTTACATGCGGATAGTACATTTGTTAGAATTGATGCACAAATACTGAAGCACTGCTATTAACCATGGTCAACGGTTTGTTTATATTATGGTTTACATTTTGGACCATGCACTTTTATAGATTTTGACAAAATTTAAAATGGCCTGTATCCATTATTGCAAGATCATGCAGAACGATTCTAATGCCCTAAAAATGCCCTATGTTCCATCTATTCTATTCTTCCCTCCCCCTCCCCTCAGAACCTATGGTAACCACTAAGTTTCAATTTTTGAAGAATAAGGTTCATAGTTACTTGCAACAATATTGAGGGCTTGACATTGGTCTGTTTTCTTTTATTGGATACTGCCTATGTTCTCGAGAGATTCTTGTCCCTCTAATTGAGAACATAGCAGAACTCCCCAGGATGGGAGTTTAATATTTTCTTGTTTATGTGTGGGTCTCCACCCACCGATATAACACACTATTACAAGATGAATATTTAATATTCCAAAGTAGCCCGCCCCAGTTGCGCCCTGTCCCATATACCCCCAGACCCGATACCCTACACCAGTAACCCTCCCCTGCCATATTTACCTAAAGAACATTCCCAACATTGAATTTTAACCACAGACCTGTAACTCCCCAGAGTTCACCCACTCCTTACCCCTACCCTTCCTCCAGTACCATGGACAGTCCAACCCAACCCACCCACCGTACTCCACCTTACAGACCAGCACCACCAAGCCAATCACATCACTGTACCACTGTCACACCTATCCACTGTCCAACCACACCCTTCCACCTTATCATAGAATTTACAGATATGGGCATCAACTCTATTCTCTTTCTTCTGTAAACCTATCTTTCAGAATCTAGCTCTGTGAGTCTGCTCAATTTACTTAATTCGTATCAGTGAGGTCATGCAGTATTTGTCCTTCAGTGCCTGGCTTACTTCACTCAACTTAAGGTCTTCAGGATTCATCCACGTTATCCCGTGTGTTAATACTGCATTCCTTCTTAGAGCTGAGTAATATTCCATTTTATATATGTACCACAGTTTGCTTGTCCATTCATCTGTTGATGAACATTTGGGTTGCTTCCAACTTTTGGCAATAATGATAATGGTGCTGTATCATTATTGATACATTGGTGTGCATATATCTATTCATGTCCCTGCTTTCAGTTCTTCTGGGTATATACCCAGAAGTGGGATTCCTGGATCACATGGAAGTTCTGTAGTTAGCTTCCAAAGGAACCGTCAAACTGTCCTCCACAATGGCTGCACAATTCTGCATTCCCACCAGCAGTGGATAAGTGTTCCCTTTCCTTCACATCCTCTCCAACACTTGTAGGCCTCTGGTTTTTTTTTAATAGCCACCGGTCTAATGGGTGTAAGATGATATCTCATTGTAGTTTTGATTTGCATTTCCCTAATAGTGATATTAAGCATCTTTTCATGTGCTTTTTAGCCATTTGTATTTCTTCTTTGGGGAAGTGTCTATTCAAATCTCTTGCCCATTTTTTAAATGGTTTGTCTTTTTATTTTTGAGATGTAGGATTTCTTTTTATATACTGGATATGAGGCCCCTATCGGATAGATGGTTACCAAATATTTTTCTCCCATTGAGTAGGCTGCCTTTTCACTTTCTTGACAAACTCTTTTGAAGCACAAAAGTTTTTAGTTTTGAGGAGGTCCCGTTTATCTATTTTTCTTTCACTGCATGTGCTTTGGGTGTAAAATTTATGAAACCGTTTCCTACTACAAGATCTCATAGATGCTTCCCTACATTATCTTCTAGGAACTTATGGTCTTGGCTTTTATATTTATATCTCTGATCCATCTTGAGTTAATTTGTGTGTAGGGAGTGAGATGGTGATCCTCTCTCATTCTTTTGGATATAAATATCCAGTTCTCCAAGCACCATTTTTTGAAGAGTGCATTCTCTCCCAGTTGAGTGAGCTTGGTGACCTTGTCGAATATCAGTTGACCGTATACGTGAGGATCTATATCAGAACTCTCAGTTCTGGTCCATTGGTCAGTATGTCTGTCCTTGTGTCAATACCATGCAGTTTTGACCACTGTAACTTTGTAGTATGTTTTAAAGTCAGGTAGTGTGATTCATACAATTTTATTTTTCTTTTTAAATATGTCTTTGACTATTTGGGGCCCCTAGACCTTTCACATAAATTTCATAGTTAGCTTTTCCAATTCAGTAAAAAATTCTGCTATAATTTTTATTGGGATTACATTAAATCTGTAAATCAGTTTGGGTAGGACAGACATATTAATGATGGTTAGTCTTCCTATTCATGAACAGGGAATATTCTTCCATTTATTTAGATCTTCTTTGATTTCCTTTAACAGAGTTGTGTAGTTTCTGTGTACAAGTCCTTTACATCTTTAGTTAACTTTATTCTTAGGTATTTGGTCCTTTCAGTTGCTATTGTCAGTGGAATTTTTTCTTGATTTCCTCCTCAGATTGCTCATTATTGGTGTACAGAAATGCTGCTGATTTTTATGTGTTGATCTTATATCCTGCCACTTAGCTCATTTTTATCAGTTTTTTTTAGAAGCTTTGTTGTAGATTTCTCAAGGTTTTCTATGAATAGGATCATGTCATCTGCAAATAGGGACATTTTGACTACTTCCTTTCCAATTGGGATGACTTTTATATCTTTTTCTTGCCTAAGTGCTTGAGCACGTACTTCTAACACAATGTTAAATAAGAGCAGTGACAGTGAGCATCCTTGTCTTTTTTCACATCTTAGAGGGAAAGCTTTTAGCATTTCACCATTAAATATGATGTTAGCTGTGGGTTTTTCATATATACCCTTTATCATGTTGAGGTAGTTTCCTTCTATCTTTTGAAGTGTTTTTATCAGGAAAGGATGCTATATTTTGTCAAGTGCTTTTTCTGCATTATTAGAGATGATCATGTGATTTTTTTCTTTCAATCTGTTAATGTGGTACCTTACATTGATTTTCTTAGGTTGAACCATCCTTGCATACCAGGGATGAAACCCACTTGGTCATGGTGTATAATTCATTTGATGTGTTGTTGAATACAATTAGCAAGTATTTGGTTGAGGATTTTAGCATCCAGGTACATTAGGGAGATTGGTCTGTAGTTTTCCTTTTTTGTGGCATCTTTATGTGGCTTTGGTAGTAGCATGTTGGCATCATATAATGAGTTAGACAATGTTCCCTTCACTTCTATTTTTTTTAAAAGAGTTTAAGCAGGATTGGTGTTAGTTCTTTCCAGAATGCTTGGTAGAATTTGCCTCTGAAGTCATCTGGTCCTGGGCTCTTCTTAGTTGGGAGTTTTTTGATGAATAATCAATCTCATTACTTGTGATTGTCTGTTGAATTCATCAACTTCTTCTTTCATCAATGTAGGCTGCTTGTGTGTTTCTAGAAATGTTTCCATTTCATCTAAGTTATCCATCTTGTTGGCTTACAGTTTTTCAAAGTATCCTCTTAATGATACTCTTTATTTCTGTGGGGTCAGTGGTGATATCCCCTTCCTCATTTCTTATTTACATATTTGCATCTTCTCTGTTTTTTCTTTGATAGTCTAGTAAGGGTTTGTCAATTTTATTAATCTTCTCAAAGAACCAGCTTTTGATTTTGTTAATTTTTTCTAGTGCTTTCTTATTTTCAGTTTCATTTAGTTCTGCTCTAATCTTTGTTATTTCCTTCTTTCTACTTGCTTTGAGATTAGTTTGTTTTACTTTTCCTAATTTTTCCAGGTGTGCCATTAGGTATTTGATTTTAGCTCTTCTTTTTTAATGTAGGCGTTTTGGGCTATGAATTTCCCTTTCAGCTCTGCTTTTGCTGCATTCCATAGGTTTTGGTACGTTGTGTTGTCATTTTCATTCATTTCAAGGTAGTTACTGATTTCTTTTGCAGTTTCCTCCTTGAACCACTCATTGTCTAAGAGTGTGTTACTTAATTTCCATATCTTTTTTGCCTAATCTGGTTCTCTGCCCCTTGCTGATTACCAGCTTCGTTCCATTGTGGTCAGAGAAATTACTTTGTATAATTTCAATCTCTCTGAATTCCTTGAGAGTTGTTCTGTGGCCTAGCATGGTTCTATCCTGGAGAGTAATCCATGTGCACTCAAGAAGAATGTATATCCTGCTGTACTTAGGTGTAATGTTCTGTATATGACTATTAAGTCCAGATCCTCTAATATATTATTCAAGGTCTTTGTTTCTTTATTGATTCTCTGACGAGATGTTCTGTCTAATGGTGATATGGGTGTATTAAAGTCCCCCACTGTAATGTAGAGGCATCTATTTCTCCACTTAGTTTTCTCAATGTTTACCTCATGTATTTTGAGGTGCATAAATGTTTATGATTGTTCTTTCTTCTTGATAGATTACCCCCTTATTAATATATAGTGCCCTTCTTTGTCTCTTACAACAGTTTTGCATTTAAAGTCTATTAGCTACTCCCACCCTTTTTTGGTTATTGTTTGCATATAAAATCACTTTCTAACCATTCACTTGAAACCTCCTTGCGTCCCTGGTTCTAAGGTAAGTTTCTTGTGAGCAGCATGTGGATGAGTCGTATTTCTTTATCCATACTGCCAGTCTGTGTCTTGTTGTCATTACTGTCAAGGTGATACTTACATTAACCATATTTTCTTTAGTTTTATATATGTTATATGTTGTTGTTATTTCTTTTTTATCTTTTTAATTATTCTTACCCATAATCTTCCTTTCTACACGCTCTTCCAACCCTTTCGCTCCTGTTTTTTCCTTTCAACCTGCAGAACTCCCTTTAGTAATTCTTGAAGGGTAGGTTTCTTGTTGACAAACTCTCTTAATTTCTGTTTATCTGTGAATATTTTGAACTCTTCCTCATTTTTGAATGCCAGCTTTGGTGGAATCAGAATTCTTGGCTGACAGTTTTTTTTTCTTTTAGCACCTTAACTATGTTATACCATTGCCTTCGTGCCTCCGTGGTTTCAGATGAGAAATTAGCACTTAATCTTACCAAGCTTCCCTTGTATGTGATGGATCTCTTTTCTCTTGCTGCTTTCAGTATTATCTCTTTGTCTTGAGCATTGGACAATTTGATAAGTATATATCTTGGGATAAGCCTGTTAGGATTTATACTGTTTGGAGTGTGCTGTGCTTCCTGGACATGTATGTCCATGTCCCTCAAAAGAGTTGAAAAATTTTCAGCCATTATTTCCTTCAGCACTCCTTCTGCCCCCTTTACCTTCTCTCTCCCTCTGGGATGCCTATAATGTGTTGTACGTTTTGTGTTGTCCTTGAAATCCCTAAGTCCTGCTAGATATTTTTCTATCTTTTTACCTATCTTTTCTACTATTTGTCTGATTTCAGTTGTATTGTCTTTGACATCTGATTCTTTCCTCTGCCTATTCAAATCTGCTGTTATGTGTTTCCATTGTATTTTTGATTTCTTGCATTGTTCCATTCATCACCATCAGATCCGTTATCTTTTTATGTATGTTTATAATTTCTTCAGTATGTTCTCCCAGTGTTGTCTTAATATCCTTTATCTCTTCCTTCACTTCATTTAAGTTGATTCATAATATTTGGACATGCTTGATTAGCATCCCCTCCTGTGTTTTAGTTGGTTCCTTAGACTGGGCTGTGTCTTCCTGTTTCTTAGTATGGCTTGAAATTTTTTGTTGGTGTCTAGGCATCTGTTTATGTTGATGGGCTTATTTGGTTGATTAAAAGACCAAAAAAACAGGAGCTCATATAAAACTCTTTCTACTGTAGGGTTTTATTTTGTTGTTTTTTTCTGTGTGGTAGGATTCTTTTTTGACACTTGGTTCCTTTTATCCTATATCCTGGCAGTGGTCTTTGTTCCCATGAAAAAAAATATATATTAGGACCAGAGAAAAGGAAAGAGATAAGAAAAGAAAAAGAATAATAGTAGTAGTAATTTTTAAAAGGTATAAGAGGAACTGTACAAGAGCTAGGAAAATAAGTAAAATGAGTAACAAATCATAAAAATTACAAAGGAAAAAGAATAAAAAAGGTGGAATAGAAAGAGTGAAACAAGAAACAAAATAGAGAAAAACAAAAGAATGTATTAAAAGGCCAGAAAGATGAGAAGAAAAGAAAAAAAGAGGGAGAGAAATAAAATTGGAGGCCAAACAAGAAGAGGTAGAATGAAAGAAAAGTAACAGAAGACAGAAGATAGAAAATTGAAGGAAAGAAAAGAAATAAAGTAGTTAGAAAAAATAGGTAAAAGAAAAGATAAATAAAAACAAAGGGAAAAACAACAAACAAGAAACAACCAAGAAAAAAAAACAACCCAGAAAAAGCAAGCTTCCCTCTTAGGCCCCTAGGGAGCTTCTTAGGCTGCAGGGGCTCATCAGTCAGTCACCCTGCAGCCTGCCCTCTCCTGGTGATGTACCCGGTTTTAGCGAATAAAATAAAGGAGAAGAAAAGAAGAAGAACAACAAAAAGATAAAAATTAGGATCCAAAAAAACCTAAAAAAAAAAAATCTGTTCGTTCTCTGTCACAAAGTGCCACTAGGATGCCTCATAACCCAGTGGGTCACTCTCAGGATCCCTTCTCTTTGGAGGTATCAGGAATTGAACCAGGGACCTTGTGTAAGCAAGGCAGGAGATCCCCCCTGAGCTTCACCAGCTCCTCAGGTTAAGCAGCTTCTGAAGGCTTATCTGGCTCTTCCCGTCCCGTTCCCTCCGGTGAGGTGGGCTTCCTAACAGTTTGAGGAGCCAGGCTGGTTGGGTGCCTGTCTCTGCCCCTCACTGACCTGGTTCTCCCCTCCCAGGGCAGCTGGATGTACAGCCTGCCTGGTCAGATCCCCCTTTCCGTCCAGGGACCACTCAGTGCTGGTTGGGGTTTTCCTTGAGATTCAGAGGGGACTCAGCTGGCCAAGCGTTCTGAAAAGAAACCCCTCTCCACAGGCCCCTCTTCCTCCAGGGAGCGCTCCCTCCCACTCAATTGGCTGCAGTGAGCCTGGGGCTTTACCAAGGCTATTTGCCTTGAGGGTGGGATGTATGCAGTTTCCAGCATGAGAGAGTAACTCACAGTTTTCCTTAGATCTCTTTGTCTCTCCGTCTCACTCCCTCCTGGATGATATGCAGCACTTTCCTGTTCTATAGATCACAAAGCAGCTCCCTTGGGTAGGTTTTTGCCCTTTCTCCATTGTTGTTTGTGAGAGAGTTGAGCTCTGCCTACCTATTTCTATGCCATCTTCCCGGAAGTCTATATGAACAGTTCTTGCATTGAACAAGCTTCTGGGTAGTTCATTTTCCACTCAGCAGGGACTGGCATCGAGACAATTGTCCTTTGTCGGCCTCCTCAGAGTAATTGCAGAGTAATTGACCTACAGGGAAACTGAAGAAAAGAGACTCTGAGTTCTGGTCCCAGGAGTCTCTTTGCATCCTCATCTCACTGCCCAACCCTGGCCGCGCCCACCCGTCTCTGCTAGGTAGACCTGTGCGCACTGCTGACACTGCTTATAATTGGGGACCTGTTGAGAAAAAAATGAGGCCTGGCATTTGCATTCATTTCAGTTTATAAAACACTTTGCCTGCACGGTCTTATTGAGTCCCTCCCATAAACCTGTGAAATAGGCCAAGACTCTCGAGACAGCTGCCTACTGAGAGGGGGGGGTCTCTTCTCCAGGGCCACCTGCTTGGTCGTGAGAACCAAGACCGAGTCTAACTGTGCTGGCAGGCACAGGCGGTCTTTCCTTCTCTCTGTCCTGCCATATCCTCTTTAAAGGTTGAATATTTTACCCTTTCTAAATTTTACTTTTAATTCTTAATTTATTGGAATAGGATTTGACATTGACTCACATTCTAATTGAACCATCAGATTTTTTAGGATCTTAGGAGTGGAATAATTATTTGGGTACCAAGCCTATAAATTAAGGTCAAAATGTATTTTTGAACTTTTAATTCCTAGTTCAGAATACTACCAACATCTCAATTTCACCAGGACCTTGGCAGATCCTCTGTAATTACTTGATTCAGTTCATTGCGTAATCCCAAAATCAGAAGTGAAAATAAACACTAGTACATGTGCTCAGACCTAAAGAGAATTTAGAGAGCCTACGTTTCAGCTGTAGAGTGAGTCTTCTGTGGGAAACAGTGTTTGGGTATGTGCCGTGTGCTCTCGGGTATATGTTGTATGGGAATTTTTATAAATTAATGGTAAAATAAAAAGTCAGATGGTGTCGTCAAATGTCACGGAGAACAAAGGGATTGTTTTGGGGTACCTCCAGGTAGCAGGAAGATACTTTCTCAGCTGCTGAAAGTGCTCTGGTGGCACCCACAGCCTGGATCCAAATCCCCCCTCTTGATCTCTAGCTCCTAACCACAGTCTTCCTATCTGTGGAATGACCTTGCTGTCTACATCATGTGATCATTGAGGCGCGCAGTAAGCGACCATGTCATCGTGCTGTGGAGCTGCTTCCTCAGGAGCCTCCAGATACTGGGGCCACTGCACTCCTTTAGGCAGCGTTTGAGGGGCGCTCACTGGTTTGCACATTACACATAAGGGATTTTTTGTTTCTTCTCTCTTCCCCTTCTCCTCCTCCTGCTCCTCTTCTCGTTCCCACCTCCTTTGGTGGAATTACTTCTCAGGAAACAACCCTATTTGTGCAAGGGATAAGTGTTTTGGTTAAAAATTATGAATTTTAAAGACTGATACTATTTTTCAGTTTTTTTAGGTTCCTGAAATACACTTACAAGCTTCTTTTGTTTGAGTGATTTCTATGTGCTAATTTTTTTAATCTTTAAGAATAATTGTCCTGTTGTAGGTGGAGATTGAGTTAAATATGCACTGATCCTTAGATGTTCTCTTGAAGTTGGCTTTGATGGCTCAGTGTGACATACCCGCTGCTTCCCTTGGCCCACTGCCTCTCTCTGACTTGCTGCCCCAGACATTGCTCTCGTGTGTTTTGCCACCATGTTTTGTTTATTTGTTTTGCAGCTTTTCCATCACATAAGAGAAGCAAATTTGCAGGACAAGCTATAAATAAGCTATTGTTGTGGGGTTTTTCTGGGTTTTTTTGTGCTTATTCCTACAATTCGCAAAGCCGGGTGGGTTGGAGCCTGGACAGAGCACTCTGTTTAACTTGACGTTAAGACTAGTTTGAATAACGATAACAAATGTCACTGAGTAGCCACTGTGCGTCAAGCACTGTGCCAGCCCTGGGGTGGCAGCTCCTCTTTTACCTGGGTGCAGACAGGCCTACCAGTAGAGATGGAAAGTGGCTGACTGCCCAGGGCAAGGGCCCCATGTTTTCTTCAGTAAGAGTATTCATTAAATTGTAGGCATACATAATTAACATTTTAATAATGCATTGTAAGGTACAGTGTAATAGAACATTTAATAAAACTAATGTTTAATTCCTTGGTTAAAACACATAGCATTATTTCTACTTAACTAAATCTAAATTTTCTTTTCTGTTCCTAAGAAACTTTGCTGTCTCTCAACTGAAGAGGTTTGACGGTGTCGTGGCTGTTTCTAGCTCAGACATGAGAATGAGAAGCCCTTTCCCTGCTCTCTCTGTTGAGTCTGAATTTCTGGTATTTGCTTTCTTCCTGCAGCACTCAATTCAGCTAGTAACTCTCTTGAGAGGCCTCTCTGGCTCCCCTATAGTCCTTCATCATTCAGAACAGAAAGTGTGATTGGTGTATCTTTCTCCTTAAAGTCCAGCTCTGATTTCTTCACAATCAGGAAACCGCCGTCTTACCCACCAGGTCACTGACTCACCTAATTCATGCTCACCCTTCATCAGTGCTGTTTTTGTGTTGAATTAGTCCTTTCCTCAGACTAGCTGCTTCACACTTTTAATAATCTGACTTTTTTGCTCATATAAATCTTTTTTTAAACAGCTTTTCCATTTTCAAATGTTTCAAGCACAATTTAACTGTATTGAAATGTTTATGCGGTAGCTGCTTTCCATCAACTGCCATATCTTTTCATTTCCCACTCTTCTGAGTGTGAATCCTGTAGAACGTTTTATGTTCATGTAGTTAGCTTTTTCAAAGTCTACTTTTTCTTTTGGTGCTTCTTAGATCTGCTTAACTGTCAACAAATTGTGCACTTTCAGATTCCCTTTGCTTTTGGTATTGAGGTCTTCTTACGTTGTGTGTCTCTGACTTTTACCTGTTTCCATATTCTCTGAGGAATCAGTTGACTAAATGCCAGATGATGTAGGATTCATCTGTTTTCAGAACTACTGGTTCTGTTCTTTTTCTAAAGGATTGTCTTGGTAGGTATGATCGGTTGAAGAATACAGTGCCAAGTAAAAATAAGTTGATTTTTGTTTTTTTGTTTTTTTGTTTTTTAAATACATTTCCAAATCTCTTCTTCCAATCTTGGGCATATTGTCTTTGAAGTACTGAAAAAATCATATTACACTCTAGTTTTAAAATACTCCGTGAAGGAAATAGAGAGTCACTGACTTGGTACAGCTGCTGTTACACTCATGTTTGTGTTTGAAAGTTGTAAACCCCATAGTTAACTTTAAAATATTATGGAATGTTTAAGCCTGAGGTTAATCACTTACAAGGTAAGCCTGGTGCTCAGAGGCCACTTTGCTGGGCTTGTCGTAATCAGCTCCTCCTGGGGTGGGAGTCAGGTGCCAGCCGGTGCTTGTGGAGAGCTCTGTGGTGCACGGTGCTTCTGTCGAGTGCCTGTGCACAGTGGCCCGCCAGCGGCCAGATAAAGCCTGGTTCACGTTGGGAGATTGTGGGGTTTTAGCTGTGACCTAACCTAGCAAAATAAATATATTTTTTTCTACCTTTCACCAAAGCTAAACTTACAAAACTTGAATGTTTTCACAAGTGCCCTCAAACAAGTCCTTCTTTATTTTGTTTACCTCAAATTACTGGTAATTTGACATTAGACTTACTCTAAACCTCTAAACCCTCATTTCAAAAATTTTTCATTTTTAATTATCCTAAATGATTCTTGGCCTTTTAGTTACGGTCATTCTGTCTTCAAATGAGTCAGCATCTGCTTATGAGGTTTAAGAATAGAAAAGTCCTTTTTAAAAGTTTAGCATCTGCATTTCCTTTCTGATAGGGACAGTGTACATTCAAAATCCTGAAGAGCAGCTACACCCTTATAGGGGCAGGTCTTTGGGACTTGTGGTGCTCCCTGGCAAGATTTTTATTTTTTTTTAAATCATCTAGCCCTGAAAAGGATATTGTGTTGAAAGTTGATTTTAAAGCTGAGACAGTCTTCAGGAATGAGTAAATGGATAGGGGAAGTCAGACACTGTACATTTAAGGAAATAAACTACTGGCTTGTTCCAAAGTACCCTACGAGCTGTGTGTGTGTTTGGCATGTTCTATTGCATCATCAGCGTTTGGGCCATTTACCAATTCTATTTCCTCATCAAGCTGGAAAAAAAGTAAATATTTCCCATTAAAATGTCTTCATCAACATTTGTTTCTATTCTGCATTTCAGCTTTGAATTTTTTTTTTCATTAAATCTATGACTTTTATTTAAATCATCAAGTCTGTTATAGGGGAATATTTTCTTGTTCATATGTTGTCTGCTATCCAAATAACAATGGAACACATTTACATCTTTCAAAAATTTAAAAACATTTTGACAATAGGAATTTGTTTGTAAAGAATTATTTCAGTTGGGTTTCTTAATAGAATTTAGGAGGTACTAGGAATTGAACCCAGGACCTTACACCTGGGAAGCAGGCACTCAACCACTGAGCTATACCCGCTCCCTCTTAATAGAATTTAAAGGCCCAAACTGTGTATTGATACACCTGATTACCTAAAGAAATAGTTATACCTTTAAGTAGAAAAGAATTTTTAACCGTTTAGATTTGTAACCCTGTTTAAAGAAGTAGTAGTTTGACTAAGATTTCATTAGAGTTCTCAGGTAGAAGTTATTTGGTTAATTTTTTTATTAGAAACTCATTAACCTTGAAAATAAATCTTTGCCTGTGTACCCAATAAAAACAATGTGTCTAATAATGATAGACATTGAGCCTGAAATAAACTTAACTTTTCCTATCCCTTTATGTGATTTTTCCCTAGAACCTGATCAGTAATACTTGTATTACTTCAGTAAATTCTTTTTTTAAGTTGTTTCTGGTTTTGTTTTGTTTTTTTCCAGATAATGGGTTCATACCTGATTCACTTCTAGAAGATGTGATGAAAGCATTGGACCTTGTTTCAGATCCTGAATAGTAAGCTAAATAGAAGTATTATTTAGCCAACTCAAAAAGATTGCATTAAATTTAAAACACTATATGTATAATCTTTATCTAGACCTGCATGTATGGAACACAGTAATCTACATAGAGCAAAGCTTTAGGGAGAACTTGGACTAATCATAACCACTGATATAGCAGAGACTTAGCATGCTTAGGATGAGCCTCCTTTCTCCTGGACTTACCGTCATGCTTTTTGAAATGTACTAAAAATAAGTCTTTTTCTGTAAAATTGAAATCTATTTTTCTCTCTGCCAAACCTTTTCCATTTTTTATGATTTTATATCTGTCTTTAGTTGCTTTGTAGAAATAGTGTCAGTCCTGTGTCATGTAGATACTGCTAGAGTTCTGCTTAAATAACCAGCAGGCCTCTGACTTTTAGTATTAAACGAAGATGATAATGTCAGTGATTAGCTTAACTAATCTAAAACCTTTATAGGTGACCCCAATATATTACAAATATAGTTTTTGGCATCCCCTAACATCAATACCTTGTCAGTGTCTTCCTTTTCACTGTTCTGGTTTATGTATTGTTACATCTACAACTTCCTCCATAACTTTGGGACCTTTAATTACTATCTATGAGAAAATCACTCTCTAATTAAATGGATTACATGTACCAACCAAATTTGGAAACAAAATAGAGATCAATTATGATCCATGGTATTTCTGCAAAATTTTGTTTTCCTTCTGCAAGTTTTTTATCTTACAGTGGAAAAACTTTAACTTGTAAAACATCTGACAAAGGGATTCAGCAAAAGCAATATAAACTGTATTGGTATACACAGTATTTCTAATTTGGTCCTATTCTCTTTTAAATAAATTCAGATGTGTTTTCTTTGAAAGTATGAAGTACATATAAACATTTGTACACTAATCACATCTGAATTAATATTTCTCATTCTTACTACCTAGGGCTCTGACTTTATCCATTCTCAATAGTTAGGCATTATAATTATTTCCAACTTAAAGAGGAGAAATTCAAAGAGCTGGACTAGTCCAGTAAGTGCTGCAATGATGATTACTATTTTTCTTCTAAACTAATTTCGTAGAGGTCATCTTGTTTGTACTGCTCTGATTTGCAAAAGAGAAGTAAGCTCTTGAGTAAATTTGTTTACTGACAATTCTATCAGTTTTGTGTTGTGTTTTTTATTTAGATGGGGAGGAAGAAGGAAAAGTTAATTTGCTTTCAATTTCTTATATAGACAGCTATATTCATCTACATAATTTTCTTATTTCATCAGAATAGATAATATACCCTGACTTTAAAGTTAGTACTGATGATTTAGTCCCAGATTGTTTTTCTAGAAGTGGCTAAAAGATTGGACTGAATTGCACACACTGTACTTTGGCCTGTACACTAATAGGGATTTATGGAGGACTGAGTATATTAAACTCATTAAATATAATATGATCCTGACCTCATTTGGGCCATGTCATAGCCTCCTGGCCCAGCTTAGATACATTAAAATGTCATCTCTTTTACACGTGATATAATAGGTATTTTTAACTTGCCATTTATAGTTTGGTAGATAGCATGGAGAATAAAATGTTTTGAAAAGACCATTTTCGGTTTTAAAACTCTCCCACCTGCAGTCCACTATCTCTGCCTTCCCTGATATAACAGTCAACCCGTCCTCAGCTGTGGCTGCATCTAAGTGGTCAGGGCTCTCAAAGCACTGTCCACTTTGAGCTGGACAGCAGAGTCCATGCCACTCAGGGTGATGCAGTCTGTGACAGCTCTTGGAGAAGCATTTCCTCTTCAACTTTCAAGAATGAGGCTTTTAAGCCACCGTTTCACTTGATTCTTGGAAGTAAGTTTTTTAAAGAGATGTTTTTGATGCTGTGATGTATTACTGTATTGTGACATTCTTTTTCTCCTTGGGCTTAAAATAATTTTTTTTTTTTTTTTTTTAGTTAAATGCCTCATTTGATTGCTAAATTCAGGCATACCTATGAAGCAAAGAGGATTTGCCTTTGGGAGGTTGTAAGCCTAGGTTTTTAAATTACTTTACCTAATAAGGAATAATATTCCAAAAATCATCACCATAATTTAAATTTTAAATAGTAACAGATTCCTCTTGTTTAAAAATAGCCAGGTTTTGGCAAATTAGATGTCATTCCTATGTATTTGTCATTAAGGTTCTAAAAAGAACAGCTCTTAGGATTTTTGGCAGTCAAATGTGTTATAGTACAAGTAATTTAATCAAAAAAGAAGAAAAATAAGCTTTTTTTTTGTTTTTATTTTTTTTTCCCTTTGGTATCCAATGTTTTTCTTTTTTTCTCCCCATAGTATAAACCTCATGAAGAATAAATTAGATCCAGAAGGATTAGGAATCATATTATTGGGTCCATTTCTTCAAGAATTTTTTCCTGATCAGGTAACATAGCTGAGAAACTATATTTATTGTTTTATTCTACTGAGATGGTCATCTGCGATTGCTTCAACATTTTTCCCTACTCCTTTAAAATGTTCTGGTGTGCAGATAAGAGGCTGAGAAAGCACTATTATTACGTAAAGACGTTCCATACAGAAAGGATAGAAGGGTGTGTGGGTTCCAGTACAGTAACAGAGAACTCTGACTTGGTGGAGGCATGTGTGAGGGGAGAGACGGTGTGTACACCAGTCTGTGTGTGCAGTGACACTGCTTTTCTAACAAAGGATAGACTTCAGAAGGATGTGCAGTGAAAAGAGAGAGGCTCTTTTCACTCCCACCCCCATTTCCCATCTTTCAAGTAATTCTTGTTAACAGAAGGTCTGTGTCTTTTTCAAATAGCAGGAAAGGAGGCAGAAGCGCCTGTGTGTAGAAGGAGCTCCACTCGTGAACCTAAGGTCCAGGGGTTGTCAGTCGAGTGGAAGAACAAGCTTTGAGTGGTCTGTGTTGCCCCCATTGGGAGGTGCCATCCATTGGGCTTTGGTTGGAGATGGCTCAGTAGGAATGCATGCCAGTCTCTAGCAAGCCAAGTCTCTACCCTGCACCTCTCTTCTTTCTTACTAAGTGAAGGACTTCACCGCTAAACCAAATCGTTTAGCTAAGTCTGTCATGGCCATTTCATCAGACAGTAGCCAGTTTAATTCAAGTTGATTGTTTTAATAAAAATGCCAGTTTTAGTCCACCTGTATTAAAAAAGAGACTTATTGCCAAATAGAAAAGTTGTAGAAATGGTTAGTGGGAAAATTTCAAGATGTAATGATTAAATTTCAGATTTAATTGTTAATTTGATGTCTCAGATTTAAATTATCTTTAACAAAATAGTAGTATCCATTTAATTTCGGTGATGTAAAAACCCATATTTTCTAAACCTGCACCTATCCTGTGGTTATTATGAGAAAATATAGTGAGGTAAAATACAAAAATAACTGGGAATATCCAATATAGACTATTGGACTTTTTAAAATTTTGCTAACTGCATTATGAAAAAATAGGTTAATTTTATTGGGGAGCTCAGAACCCACCACAGGTCCTTCCTGGTTGTGGCCCATGCTGCCGATATCCCCTTTCCCTGGTCACAGGTACGCAGAGACCCTGCCCCACTCTGACCGTCACTCAGTAAGCGGCAGGAATAAGGGACTGGAGCCCACAAAATCTGGTTGGAAGAACAACAGAGAAAGATTTGTCTGACTTCATGGATCTTTACAAATGCTTAAAGCGTGCTGTGGAGGAGCACTTCTTTGCCGTGAGGTAGAGGCCCATCCACAGGGAAATATGGGAAAATGCACAAGCAGTTCAAGGCGGTTTGTTTATATTAGGAACAGCGTAGCAGGGAAGGCTTATGAAGCGCACGTGGTGTCCCAGGCACTTATAAATTAGGTGCCTGCTGTCCCCGTGCTCCAGTGAGGACACAGCTGGTGCCCCAGGCACTGTGCGCCTTATAAA
This sequence comes from Tolypeutes matacus, assembly GCA_026826555.1. Classification (NCBI taxonomy): domain Eukaryota; kingdom Metazoa; phylum Chordata; class Mammalia; order Cingulata; family Chlamyphoridae; genus Tolypeutes; species Tolypeutes matacus. Next base: position 491,193 of record JAKSZT010000049.1, on the reverse strand, counting down.
TTAGGTGCCTGCTGTCCCCGTGCTCCAGTGAGGACACAGCTGGTGCCCCAGGCACTGTGCGCCTTATAAATTAGGTGCCTGCTGTCCCCGTGCTCCAGTGAGGACACAGCTGGAAGCAGCCTGCTCGCGCCCCGTGGGCTGCACAGCCTGCACTGGTGTCTCAGTGCTCCGTGCTGATTGTTAATGACTGTACTAGGGAGTGTACATTTTATCCAATTACAGCAAATGTTTACTCTTTAAGGTAAGGCAGATTAAACTCCCAAAAACAAGAGCCAGGTTATCTATGCAAATGAGTACATAGATTCATGAAAAAATCAGGAAATTAACAAGTTACTGATTTTTCTACTTTGTAAAGTATTTTGGGTGGGATGCAAAAAATTAAGAGCTTTGATTTTAATTGAGAGAATACAAGGCATGAAAAGTTAAAAACTGTTAAAAGTTAAACAGTCTTTCAAAATGACAGAAGAGATGATACAATGTAGTATATGATTCATTCCCAAAAATTAATAATTTAGAAAATTGTTAATATAAAGATTAAACGTAATAAAGAACCCAACTAGTGCGATCAGCAAAAACTTTACAGAAAAGCTAACATTTGAACCAGATCTTGAAAAATGAGAAGGAGTTGAATACGTGAGGAAAGGAAGACAGGCATTTTAGAGAAGAATAAAAAATCATGAATGCTCAAACGGTTAAAAACAATAGGTGTCTTGGTGGGGAGATGAGTAATATGCTTGTCTAAAAGAGAGAATTCAGGAGAAATTCAGGGAAGGTGAGTCACGGGAGATAAGATTGAAAGGATCGACTGGGTCCCTTGTGATTTTTGGACTCTTGATTGGAATCACAGCACCCAGGCTGAACTGGCCTGGGGAGGGGGGCTCCACACGGGCTGAGGGACTGGACAGCAGGCGTCGGGCACAGAGCCCGGCCTGCCTCCCCTTCCCCTTTTCTTCTCTATCAAGTTGCTTCATTCTCCCAGCTCCTCCTTTTCTTCCCTCAGTTTCATTTGGAAAAGACTCCATGGAGGGCTCTGTCTCAGTGTCCATGGGGGAGACGGGAGAGAGGCTGGAGAGGCTGCAGGGGAGGGTCGCAGGCAGCTTCAGGGGCCCTGAATACTGGGTCAGGCTGCACCAGGCTTCAAGCAGTGGCAACCGCTTTATAAGATCGTGATTTATAGGAGACCCTCTCCTTACTGGGTGGCCCTGAGGTCTCCTTAAGCACTACAATTGTGGTTCTATTTCTCACTAATTAAAAGCTGCCGATATTCAAATGACATTTTCTAGAATGGAAAATTCCAATTTTGTGGACCAAACTGGAAGTTTGGGGCATATTTGTTTGTGGTCTGAGTAAGGGTGATGATATTGCATTTCCATATTTATTGAAAGGAACAAATGATTTATAGGCAGAGAAAGTGCAGAGGTATATCTTAGGGAGATACCTTTGTTTAGGAGCTAGTTCTTTAAAAAAAAAAATTAATAATGCACATAATCACAGACATAAAAGAAACTTGGGAAGAAGTGCTTACAGCGAAAATGGATACATCCCCCTCCACAGACCTTCTCAGAAGCAGATTCGCACGGCTTTTCCATTTTCTGGTAACTCCATAAATCTTAAGTTTCTTCCTTTATCATATTCCCATACAAAAGATGAGGGTTTAAGAAACTTGCATTTTATTTTTAATTGCGAAGAAGAAATTGCCTGATTTAAAGTTTTTATTGTACTTTATGTAAAATAGGGCTCCACTGGTCCAGAGTCCTTTACTGTCTACCACTACAACGGATTGAAGCAATCAAACTACAACGAAAAGGTAGGGTAAGTCAGAGCCATTTGACTTCATTGCAGTGGCCCTTGGGTTTATGAATACATAACAGTGTTTGAGTCCCATAAAATTGCTACCTAAGGACATGAGTCCAGCAGTCTCTTTATGTCACAGCATAGTTTAGAGCCAGTCGTGCTCGGTTTGGCGGATGCCTGTTGCCTGGTGAGGTCGGCACTGCCCCTGGGGCAGCAGCCTCTGCATGCGGCCAGTGTGCACTTGGCTCTAGATACTCTCCTTCAACACTGCTGGCGAGTCCAGCGGGAGTTGTTACAGACCTATTTAAATGGAGAAAGGGATAGCAGTAGCATTTTTTATTAAGAAAAATACTTTGAAAGATTTAAAGTTCAATCACCATTATAGTTAGCATTTATTGAGCATTTACCAGGCCTTGTTTTAACTTTGGTTTATCTTTGTTTCACAACCACCCTATGAAGTAGATATTGTCTGCATGTCCCCATGTTACAGAGGAGGAAACTGAAGCAGAGAGAGGGAAGCAACTTGCCCAGAGTCAGCTGCCAGGAAATGGCAGGGCTGGGGGCAAAGCCTGGGCAGTATGACCCCCGAGCCCAGGTGCTCTGCCGCTTCCCTCTGAGCTGCCCACTCACCTCCAGACATCACCTGGTTTAGGTGGGAATTTTGGCTTCGCTGATTAACCCTTTCTGATCCCACATTGGCTTTGCCCTACACATAGAACATGCCTGCTGGGGGGATTTATTCAAGTAACAGTCACTGTGGAAACTAATATTGGGCTAGGGTGGGATTTTATACTTTCCACCTTCTTTACCATTTCTCCAGAGGGAATAAGGCTTGCACACCTTTTTATTTTAATATACCCAGGATCTCAGCTGCGGATGGTTATAGAAAATAGACCATAATGTAGAAGAGAGTCTTCTACATTAAATACATTAATTAATGTAAATTAAATACATTGATTTTAGTTAGACCTGATCTGAGACTAAAATATCTTTTTTATTTTCATAATAAAATATAAATTAGAAGTTTTATTAAATTAGGTCCAAAGATCTTTTCATAAGACGATAATTTATTAATGTATATAGCAAAAAAAATATAAATTGTCAATGAGAAAACTTGGATGCTCTTTCCTAATAGGGGTTAACGAGTGCTTTGTCTTGATTTTAAAGTTTCACTTGGCCTTCTTATAAGAGGTACTTTATAATCACTAATTGGTTATTCCCTACACAATCCCTGCAAGAGAGTTCCGTCAATATTATCCATATTTTACAGATGAGGCATCTGAGACAGGGAGATTAAGCAACTCACCCAGGGTCACACAGCAAGCCTTTGGCAGAGCAGGGATTGGCACGGGGGTCCGGACTCCCCCCTGGGCGTGGTCTGCTGGGCTGCTTGTCTGTGTAGAGTAAGTTTTCAAGCTGTGCTTTTGACAAGCGTCTGGTGCTAAGATAAAAGTTGAAAAAGGTGAAGCATTAACATGACACTTCACAGCATATAAACACTCTAAAGCTAAGCCTGTCTTTAAGTCACAGAGGTATAAGTTAGGAAGGTAGTCAGGAGCTAGAATCTGAGAAACTGCAGACTGCAGCTGCTAGAAAGGTCCAGGGAGCCGGAGGCAATGCCACAGGCCAGCGAGGGCTCTGGAAAGTAGAGCCTGTCCTGTCTAAATACAACTCTTCGGAAAAGCAAGTTTTGGTTTGGGGAGTTGAAAAGTGGTTGTACGTTTAATGGTAAATTTTATTTCATCAAAACTAGAAGCAAACTAAGATATTAACCAAAATAAAGATGAGAAAAAATGCATTTTGTTCAAGTATGTCTTTAAAGATTCCTATCCTTAAAAAAAGTAGATTTATAAAGCCACAACATCTGATTTTATTTATATATATATATATAAAATCCATATATTTAATTTTTAAAAATTTATTAGGGAAGTCATAGGTTTATTTAATGTGTTTTTTAAGGAAACTCATTTAAGGCTGATAAAGTTGTTTCTTTTGCAAAATAGTTATGGCTTTTATATTAGTACAACATAAGTGCAGTCACGTATGCAAGCCACTGAATGTGTGAAAAGCACGTATTTTAGAAGAAAGTCGATGTCCTTTCAAGTACCCACAGAGCTGGAGCTCTTCGGGCACAGCGGCGCTCACGAGAGCGCCAGGGCGCAGCAAGCCCCTCGGTGTGCGTGGGCATTCCATGGAGAGGGGCTTCTGGAAGCTCGCATCTACCTGCCAATTTATATCTATATAAATTCCTTGGTTAGTTTTATCTGTCAGCCTTTCTTTGCTATTTCATTTTTATTCTGTCCTGACATCCTTTTAAGTTTTTCCCATGATTGTTCAGGCAGTATAAAAGTATAGTCATGAACAGCATTTCAGAAGCATTTATGCAGTAACAGCAAATTTCAATGACAAACGTCCAAATTGCTTTCAGTTCTGGAAGTTCAGCACTTAAATTGAGAGGAGACAGTAGCTCCTCGGAGCGTGGAGCTCTTTCTCTGCAGCTCTCTCATGAGGCAGCGTGAGCGTGCGAGGGCCTCGGCACTGGAGCTTTAGGAGCTGACTGTAAAGATGGTGTGTAACACAGCCACTTAAGTTTTCTTCCAAATGGTATGTCATTTGAAGCATGGTTTCTGTTTTATCAGAAACAGTCTATATATTGTGATTTACATATACTTTTAAAAAATCAGTCATGATCTTAAATTCTAAAAATCAGCTGGTCAGCCAGCAGTTAAAATTTGCATCACTTTTTCACATTAATTTGTAAGCAGATATTCTTGCTCATAATTTCTCCCAAAATAAAATTAGATTCAAGGTTCCTTAGGAAACAATAGCACCTTGTTTGTAGCCTATTAAAGCTGTGGCCCTCATGAGAATTTGCCAGGTTTATTGACCTTGGTGCTTTATTTTGTCCACCAGGTGAAGTATGTAGAAGGGACCGCAGTTGTTATGGGGTTTGAAGACCCCATGCTGCAGACAGATGATACTCCCATCAAACGCTGTCTCCAGACCAAATGGCCGTGCATCGAACTGCTCTGGACCACAGACCGCGCTCCCTCGTTAAACTAATTTGCCTGAGTATTTGTAGAGCTGATCCTAAGAGCAGATGCTGGGAGAGGAGGCAAGACTGGCAGTGGGCTAAATTACCCTACACACTGGTGTCCTTGGTGAGCTGCACATATCAATCAAAAACACTTTTTTAGTATTTAAGATAAGCTTAAATTATTTGTTTTAAAGTTTTATGTTAAAGAGTATCCTATTTTGACCCTCTCTGTGAAATTCAGTACCAGAATTAAGCTTTAATGAAAGTTCGTTACTTTTGTAGTCTGATAATTGGTCATTTATTTATCAAATTAAAAACATCATAATACTGTTACAGCATTTGTAGATTGAATATAAAAATTACTTTTTACAAAGGTTTTATCTCATTCAGGCACATTTTATTGTTTAAATGATTGCAACAATATATCACCCTCCACATTGAAATGCAGAAGAGTGAATTCTCTTTTCTAAAATCGATTTTCCATTGGAAATATTGATAAATAACCAATTATCAAGCTGGATCCTCTGACAACTAGCTTAGCTCTGGCATGTTTTACAAAAAGTAGAAACTAGAGGGGAACTTACCATTTATTCACAGATCCACAGGGGAAATATTTTTAAAAATTGATAGGAAAGGGAATCTCTTTTGGTAGCATTGATGCGGTTAACTCTCACTGTATTGCCAAATACACTTTTCCAAATTTGTCCCAACAGCCCTATACGCCAGCTTTCTTGTATATTTATAAATACAATAAATGCATGAGTATATCTGTTATTACATTAGTGTATTGCATTATTTATTATGATCCTAGTTGATGGCCTAAATAAACACTTTTTTTCCTTTAACTGTGCATTTTTTTTACATTTGTGTGTCAAAAAAAAAAACAAGCAAATGCTTTTGAAGGATTCCTGCCCAGCAGCCCTGAGAGTGCAGCTTAGAAAATGTGTCATTGACTCCTGCAGAACCTCCAGGTGAGAGACCAGCCTTTACACTTACCTGTGTACTCACAGCCAGGATCATGAAGTCCCTGGGCTCAGAGCCAGGATGGAGCTACAGAAGCCCCTTCCTGTTTCCATGTTAGAGGTGTATTTATGTTCTTCTAGGAGGGTTGTCTGTCGCACAGCAGTTTGAAATTTGAACAGACAAAATTACTGTATTGCCCTCATTTATGAAGCAGATGACTGCTTGGTAACTGTATTAATCAGCCAAAGGGGTGCTGATGCAAAGTACCAGAACTCTCTTGGCTTTCATAAAGGGTATTTATTGTGGGGTAGAAGCTTACAGTTACCAGGCCCTAAAGAGTACAACTCAAGGTGCCATAAGAGGTACTTTCTCACCCAAAGTCATTTGCCACGTGTTGAGACAGGATGCGAGGGTTCAGCCTGCCTTCTCCTTTAAGGCTCAGTGGTCCCAGCTTCTTCCAAGCACAGCTGTAGGCTGGCATAAGACTTGCCTTTCTTCCCGGTGCTCGTTTCTTTCTGGGCTCAGCTGCTCTCTTCACAAGATCAGCTGTAGACTTTCAGGCTCATCTCTTTTCCCGGGGCTGCAGGATCCTCTGTATCTTCTCTGTGTTCCTTCTCTGTATGTTTGCTTCTGTGTGAGAGTCTGTTTTATCCCCGCCAAGGGGATGGGGACTCAACCCTGCACGCTGTAATGACATGGTCAAATAAAAGCCCTAATCTTGATTTAATAAAGTAAAAGTGAAACCTCTGAATCTAAAACAATCTAATATGCCCAGAGGAACAGACCAGTTTACAGATACAATCCAATATCTATTTTTGGAATTCATAAACAATACCAAACTGCCACAGAGACCTCTCAGAAATTTCAGAACTGAACATTGCCATCAACAATGTCGTTGGTATGTGTTTCCTGTGGGTCTCTGGTTTGGGTTTTATGTTTTATTTTTACAGACACATAATGACATCATAATAAAGTACTTTTTATCATAGGAAAAAAAAAAGATTTTATGTATAACTTCTGGTATGAAGTTTTATGTATAACTTCAAGAGTATGATACTAGTTACTAGAATTACAGTTGTAAAATTTAAATAATTTTGGGCTTGGCTACCTCATTATGTATATAAAATACATTATGCTATAATTCTCCAATCCTAAACTGGCTCAGTACCCAATACTGTAAGCATTATGAAAAAGAGTAGATTTTCTCATAAACATTTGAACCTACAAAATAGTATGTTCCCCTTACTCCGGCTACATAACCACCCCAAAACTTGAGGGCATAATAAAAGAATCATTTTATTCTACTCAAATGCTGTGGCTCAGGAATTCAAGCAGGCCCAGTGGGGATGCTGGTCCAGTTCTCAAGCTGGGGCCTTGGCATCCCGGCACTGGAGCCCCTGGGAGGTGGTATGCCCACAGGTGGTGCACGTGAGGGCTCCAGGTACATGAAGGTCCTGGTTATAAGAAGGTGGAAGTCAGAATAGCCACCTTGGTGGTGGGGTCAGGAGAGGGTGTGAGGGAGCCTACGGGGGCAAAGAGGAGTCTCTCTCTCTCTCTCTCTCTCTCTCTCTCTCTCTCTCTCTCTCTCTGGGTGGTGATGGTTACCTGGGCATCCCCATGAGTGCACATTCATAGAGCTCCACACTTAAGATTTAGGTACTTTTCTGTATCTTAAGTTATACCTCAGTTTATAAAGAAAAAAGTATAATGCTGCTGGCAAAAACCTTACAACCTTGCCTAGAGAAGGTGACGTGTGCTCGGCATCCAGAGGGACACAGATCTGCTGTGTCTTCATGATCTACAACTAAACTCCAATCTGTTAGTGAGCCCCTTTTCCAGCTTTCTTGCATAATGTCCAGATCTTCACAGATGCTCAAATTATCCACTCATGTTCCCCAAATAGGAAAGGGTTTCTCTGTATATTCGTTCTGTCAGTAGATGTTTACTGAGCTCTCACCATGTGCTGGGTACACATCAGTAAACAAAGTCCTGGTCGTTGTAGACCTTGTTTTCCACCTGGGGAGATGAATAACAAATCTAGTTAGTAAACTTTTTGCCTGTTGTGTGGTAAGTGTGATGGGAAAGATGGAACAGGGTGAGGGAGATTGGATATGGCATGTGAGAGTAGGGGGAAGTTTTGAGAGAGTCGGACGTTGAGGGTGTGTATTGCATATAACCTCTGCAGGTTGTGCAGGCTGTAAAGGTAGCTCTGCCGTGCTCTCCTGGCATGAGCACAGGCAGGGAACCTGAGCTGATCACGGAACCCAGGGGCTCCATCCTAAGAACACTCAGTGGCCCCCAAGCCTTTAAGGATTGGACAACTTTGCACAGCACATGCCAGTGAGGACAGGATCTGGTCTAACCCCTGGCTTCTTGCTACCAGTATCAATTTGAACAATATTCTTAAAATAATGAGTCCTTCTTATGCATAAGATGGGGTTGAAAATAATACTTGTCTTCCTTCTTTCACAAGAATTTACTGAGCATTGCTGTACCTGCTAAATAAGATAATATCTATAAAGCATTCAATGGATGTTTGCTCCTTTCTTCTTGCCTCTTCCTTGGTGACTGTCTACTGGAGACACTTCTACTGCACACCAAATTGATACCAACCCAGAATCTGTAAAAATTAAGATATGTCAACTTAATAGAAAAAATATATTATTTGGCTCATGACCATGTACTATTTATCACAGGTACATAGCACACATCAATTTTCTAAACATGCATAAGGTTTTATGCCATGAAGTTATTTTAATCTGCATATAAGAGTGATGATACACCTTTTTTTCACTTATGTTCAAAATCAGTTAATTATAAACATTTACGGGAAAACACTGGCTCATTCTATCCACACAGTGCTTATATTATGCGATAATATTTGGTTTCCTGTCATTTTTACTTCTTTTTTTGTTCACACTAACTGATGTTACATGTGAAATTAATTGACTAATTCTAAACATTTTGAGTGGAAAAACAAATGTTGGGCAATTTCCAGCTGTCGTGGAATTAAAACATTTGTCCTTCAATGCTGATAAAATCTTGTTAAAATTTAATAGGGGAAATATGCCATGTCAAAATCACACTTCTCTTGGGGAAAAAGTGAGGTTTCTTTTATTTACTATGTTTTCTATGTAATTTTATTTAGGGACTGTCACACTTTTTATCTACTCATTTTCAAAATACCAGGAAAGTCAGCACTATCTTTTCCCAGGATTCTAATTGAGATACAAATGTTTCTTTGCTGGTGGTGAGTGAGTAGAGGTGGCCGTTTTGAGATGCAGGTGAGACCCACAGGCCCTGCACCTATACCTGCCACCGGCTCACCAACCTTCAAAATGGGTTGATGTGAAAATTCTAAATACTGTGCATGAACTTTCTGGCTCAAAGTGAGTGGTGGTTATTGTAACTATTATTATCAGCATTCTCACCAGCCAAGACCTCAGCATTCTAGCCAAAAGCACTACCTCTGGAGATGATGCACAAATCAGTACATTGTGCACTTGACAGGAAAACAAAAGGTACTCAAGCTCCTGAGATGGACTTTGGGAAGATGGCATTGGAGTAGGTCAGGCAGGGTGCAGCTCTTTTACAAAACAGGGAAGAATGGGCAGAAATTGTCCAAGGAACCTGGTTTGGAGCTGCAGACCTGAAGAGGAAGTACAAGGCTTGTCTCTTGTTTCTTTCCAGGACCCTGTTGATCTGTTCTGCATCCCATTAGAGGGACCCTGGCCCTGTTTTGATAACTTAAACAGGACAATCTTTTTGGAAAAATTAAACCAAAAATCAAAGGAGAGCTGTGAAACAAAACCACTAGGCAAGAGAAAGAAATAAACCAACAGATTAAAATCACCAATGTAATCTGATATCTAGATATCAGCAAAAAATTATAAGCCATACGAAGAAAGAGGAAGATACAGCCCAGCCAAAGGAACAAGCTAAGAATCCTGACAAGATACAGAATTTAAGACAACTAATTAGTGATGTTCACATGAATCTCCTAAATCAATGCAAGACGCTGAAGGAAAGTGATAAATGATTTTAAGAAGATACTAGGTGAGCATAAAGAACAATGTGAAAGCCTGCAACAACAAAATAAGTAACAGCTTATGGGAATGAAAGACAATGGATGAAATTAAAAATACATTAGAGGCATTTAACAATAGATTTGAATTGGTGGAGGGCAGAATTAGTGAGTTAGAAGACAGATCAGAACTTGAAAAGACAAAACAGAAAAGAATGGGAAAAAATCTAACATGGTCTCAGGCACTTGAATGACCATGCAAAACGCACAAACGTACACATTATAAGTGTCCCAGGAGGAGGAGAATGGAAAAGGGACAGAAAGAATATTTGAGGAAATAATGACCAAAAATTTTTCAACCCTTATGAAAGACATGAATATCGATATTAAAAAAGGACAATGCACTGCAAACAGAATAAATCTGAATAAACTTACTCTGAGACACCTATTATTCAGAATGTCAAATGCCAGAGATAGAGGATTCTGAAAGCAGCAAGAAAAAAGCAATGAATCACTTACAAGCGAACCTCAATAAGACTAAGTGCTGGTCTCTCATCAGAAACCACTGAGAAAAGAAGAAAGTGATTTGATGAATTTAAGTTACTGAAAGAGTAAAACTGCCAGACAATAATTCTTTATCTGACAAAACTGTCTTTCAAAATGAGGACGAGTTTAAAGTCTTCACAGACAAAAACTGAGTTTGTCACCAAGAGATACTAAAGGGTGTACCACAGCCTGAAAGGAAAAGACAAAGGCAAGAGACCTGGAGAAGAGTGTACAAATGAAGATTATAAGTAAGGGTAACTAAAAGAGTTAAAAGACAATAGTAAGACATGACAATGGAAAGACAAAGGATAAAATGGATGAAGTAATGCCTTTGCAGTAATAACATTGAAAGTTAATGGATTGAACTCCCCAATCAAAAGACATAGACTGACAGAATGGATGAAAAAACATGAGCCATCTATATGCTGTCTACAAGAGACCCTCCTTAGTTGCAAGGACACAATCAAGCTGAAAGTGAAAGGTTGGACAAATATATTCCATGCAAATAGTAATCAAAAAAGATCTGGAGTAGCAATACTAATGCCAGACAAAATAGATTTAAATGCAAAACTGTTATAATAAGAGATGAAGATGGTCACTATACATTAATAAAAGGGACAATTCACCAATAAGAAATAGCACTAATAAGCATTTATACACCTAACTTAAGTGCCCCAAGGTACATGAGGCACACACTGACAAAACTGAAGGGAGAATTAGATGTCTCTACAATAATAGTTGGAGACCTCAATACACCACTCTCAGCATTGGATAGAACATCTGGACAGATGATAAATAAGGAAACAGAAGTTGAATAATATAAATGAACTAGATCTAACAGACATATAGAATATTGCACCCTAAAACAGCAGGATATACATTTTTTTCAAGTGCTCATTGATCTTTCCCCAGTATAGATTACATGTTGGTCATAAGTCAGATCTCAATAAATTTAAAAAGAATGAAATTATACAAAGTACTTTGATCATAATGGAATGAAGTTGGAAATCAATAACAGGCAGAAAAGGGGAAAATTCAAAAATATATGGAGATTAAACAACATACTCTTGCATAACCAATGGGTCAAGGAAGAAATTGCAAGAGAAATTAGTAACTATCTTGAGATGAATGAAAACAAGAACAACATACCAAAATTTATGGGGTTCAGCAAAAGCCAGTGCTGAGAGGGAAATGTATGGCCCTCAATGCTTACATTAAAAAAGAAGAAATAGCCTGGGATCCTGGTACTACCCCCCCCCCCCAAAATGAGGACGCTTCTTTGACCTCAAGACCCACGGAGGAGACACCCATGGCTCTGGGACATCTCAGTTGAGTCCACTGCTTGCCTGGCTGTGAGCGAAAACCCAGAGGAAGAGAGTTGTCAGCTGAGCTATTGACAATGCAGCCATTGGATTGCATTGCAAGGGAAGTGGTCTTAAAAAACAAGAAATTCTACTCATGCAGCATATCTTCAAGAAATACACGTCTACCATTATGTCATTGAAGCAGAAATCTCATACTCAAAAGAATGGCATTACATGTAATGAATTGCCAGAAGATTATGCTCACAGATCCAGAGTGACTCAACATGTGTTAACTCACAAGGGAATGAAGCCCTACTTTGGGAATCTATTTGGAAATGTCTCCAGTGACCAGTCTTCTTTTTAATCAACAAAAGCAAATTTGCAATAGTAGTAACTCATATGAATGTCATCTAATTGGTAAAGTGGTTATTCAAAGCTCTGGCCTTACACATTGCAATGAAACTCACATGGGAAAGAAACCATATGAATGCCATCTGTGTGGGAAAGCCTTCACTCTATGTTCTACCCCGAGAGAGCATGAAAGAACTCACACTGGAGAGAAAACCTTATGGATGTTGTAGCAGTTTGAGATTATTTTATGTATCCCAAAAAGAGAAAGATTATGTTTTTAAACTAATCTATTCCTGTGGATGTGATTCCATTTAATTGCATTAAATTTGATTAAGGGTTCTCTGATGATATTACTCAATAAGATCGATTTAGGGATTTTGATTGGACTACCTCAATGAGGAATGACACAGGTTGAGTCTCTGCCTGCTTACTGGGTCTAATATAAATGGAAACACAGAGAGAGACAGAAATAGGAAAAGGAAGCCATCATATTTGATTCCGCAATGTGAGAGAGAGGACTGCAAGAAAACAGCAGTCCCTGAGAGGATCAGAGAGGCTGGGCCCACAGAGCAGCTCAAAAGAAGGTGAGCCCTGATACATTCCTGGTTGCCCTCAGCTGAGTTTGAACTTTGGGAAGCAATTGGAGCAGCCAAGACTGATAGAGGAGGCCCAGAAAGAGACAAGCTGTAAAGCGTGGTTGCCCTCAACGAGTTAAAACTTCAGCAGAGATCAGCAGCCATGTTTCACCATGTGGCAGCTGACTGGTGAGAAAGCACCTCTGATGGTGCCTTAATTTGGACTTTTCATGGCCTTGGAACTGTGAGCTTTTACCCAAAATAAATCCCCTTTGCAAAAGCCAAACTGTAAGCTTTTACCCAAAATAAATCCCCTTTATAAAAGCCAACCCATTTCTGCTACTTTGCATCGGCAGCCCTTTGGCAAACTAAAACAGATGTCATCTATATGGGAAAATCTTCACCCATTATTCTAGTGTTAGAGGACATGAGAGGACTTACACTGGAGAGAAACCCTATGAACGTCATCTGTTTAGGAAAGCCTTCCCTCAGTCTACTGCCCTGAGAAAACATGAGAGAAGTCACAGTGCAGATAGACTTCATGAATGCCACCTATGTGGGAAAGCCTTCCTTCAGTCTTCTACCCTGAGAAGACTCACCCTGGAGAGAGATCATACGAATAACATCTATGTGAGGAAATGTTTATTTTCTTAACCTTAGACAACATGACAGAACTCGAACTGGAGAGAAGCCCTATGAATGCCATATATGTGAAAGGCTTCAGTCAGTGTTCTGACCTTAGATGACGAGAAAACTCCCACTGTAAATGTTTTGAATATGGAAGAGATTTCAGCCCTCGTGTTAACCTTTAAACACACTAGAGAACTCACAAGCTGAAGCAATGCTGTTTGTAATCAGTCTGGTAGTGCTTTGGTCATTCTGGCCATGTCATCAGTTTAAACCAGTTCTTCCTGGAGAGATTGGCTTAGATGTTCCCTATGGAGCAAAGCTTTTAGCAGATGATCTAATGATTTGCAGCATGAGAGAAGTCATAATACAAATGTAATGAAAGTGGAAGTGTCTTCATCTACTGCTTCAACTGACAGAGAGACAAATATTTACCAGAGGATGAAGCCCCTTGAGGGAGTGCCAGATAAACTCATGCTGGAGATATTATTCATGAGAAATCATGCAAAATCATTTATTCATACAACAACACTTGCAAGGCAAGTGAGAATTCACACTATATAAAACTATTATTGGTGTCATGAATGAAAGCAAGTCTTCAGTGATCACAAATTCCTTAGCATTAATATTCTTACGCAGAGGAAACAACAATCCTAAAGTCAATTTAGGAAAACTTTCACCTGGCTTTAACATCAGAAAGTTCATAGTGGAAAATAAAATACTTTATATGGTCCCTACAGCACATAATTCAGCAAAGTCAAGAAACTTTTTCAATTTAGTTAAAAATTTATTTTTATATCAATGTTACAAGTTTCTCAGTTAACACAAGATAATAATTACAATAACAATAAATCTACTTTAGTCAATGGTTAAAGAAAGAAAAGAAAGAAAGAAAAAGGAAGGAAGGAAGGAAGGAGGGAAGGAAGGAGGGAAGGAGGGAGGGAAGGAGGGAGGGAGGGAAGGAGGGAAGGAGGGAGGGAAGGAGGGAGGGAGGGAGGGAAGGAAGGAGGGAAGGAAGGAGGGAAGGAGGGAGGGAAGGAGGGAGGGAAGGAGGGAGGGGAGGGGAAGGGAAGGGAAGGAGCTGAAATCAAAGGCCTAACTGTACTCCTGGAGGAACTAGACAAAGAAGAGCAAACTAATCAAGCAGAAGGAAAGAAATAACAATGATTGGAGCAGAAATAAGTGAAATTGAGAATTCAAAATAAACAATAGAATCAACTAAACCAAAAGTTGATTCTTTAAGAAGATCAAGAAAACTGGCAAACCCTTAGCTAGACTAAAAAAAAAAAGAGAAGATGCAAATAAATAAAATCAGAAGAAATGAGAAGGGGGACATTACCACTGACCCTGCAGAAATAAAATAGAACATCAGAGGATATTATGAACAACTGTACACCAAGGAACTGGGCAACATTGATGAGATGGACAAATTCCCAGAAACAAACGAACAGCCCACACTGACCCTAGAAGAAATAGAACACTTCAACAAACCAATTACAAGCAAAGAAATTAAAACATTCATCAAACACCTCCTGTATTAGTCAGGGTTCTCTCGGGAAACAGAATCAACAGGAGATATCTGTCAATAACATGAGATTTTAAAAGAGTCTCTCACGCGACCGTGGGGATGCACAAGTCCAGGTTCCACAGGCAGGCTGCAAACCAGGGGCTCTGATGAAAGTCCGATGAAAGGTCCTTGATGAGTTCCTGGGAGAAGTTGCCTGTCCAACGACGAGCTGGGAAATCTTCTCTGAATGTTGAAATCGCTTCCCCTTTTAAGGCATTCAACTGATTGGATAAATGTGTCACCCATTAATGGTGTAATCTCCCTGATTGATGCAGATGTAATCAGCCATCCACGCAGTAAACTTACTGGTGATCAAAGTCCATAAATGCTTTTGTATTACAATTAGCCCAGTGCTTGCTGGACCAAACACCTGGACACAATTACCTGGCCGAGTTGACACATTAGCCTAAGCATCACACCTCTTCAAAATGAAAAGCCCGGGACCAGATGGCTTCACAGGTGATTTCTACCAATCATTTAAAGAAGATCTAATACCATTCTTGTTTAAACTCTTCCAAAAAATTGAACATGAGAGAATGCTATCAAATTCATCCTATGAAGCCAACATCACCCTAATACCAAAGCCAAATAAAAATAGTACAAAAAAAATTTCTCTATGAATATAGATACAAAAATCCTCAACAAAATACTTGCTAACTGAATTGAAAATCACATTAAAAGAATTATACACCACGATCAAGTAGGTATGCAGTGTGGTTTAACAGTAGAACATCAATCAGTGTAATATATCACATTAATAAACTGAAGAAGAATCACATGATCATCTCAATTGATGCAGAAAAGGCATTTGATAAAACACAACATCCTTTTTTGATAAAAACATTCCAAAAGATAGGAATAGAAGGAAACTTTCTCAATATGATAAAGTACATATGAAAAACCCACAGCTGACATTTTACTCAATGGTGAAAGGCTGAAAGCTTTCCTGCTGAGATCAGAAAAAAATTTAAGGATGCCCACTGTCTCCGCTGTTATTCAATATTGTGATAGAAGTTCTAGCTAGAGAAATTAGGCAAGAAAAAGAAATAAAATTCACCCAAATAGGAAAGTAAGAAGTAAAACTTTTGCTATTCACTGATGATATGATAGTATACCTACAAAATCCCCAATAAAGTTACTAGAAGTAATAAGACAATTTCAGCAAAGTGGTGGGATACAAGATTAATAAGCAAAAATCAGTAGTGTTTCTATTTACTACTAATGAGCAAATTGAGGAGAAGTCAGAAAAAAATCTATAATAACAACTAGAAGAATTCAATATTTAGGAATAAACTTAACCAAGGCCATAAAGGACCCGTATTCAGAAAACTACAAAACATTACTACAAGAAACCAAAGAAGGCATAAATAAATGGAAGTACATTCCGTGTTCATGGATTGGAAGACTAAAAATCATTAACATGTCAATTCTACCTAAAGCAATTTACAGATTCAATGCAATCCCAATAAAAATTCCAACAGCCTATTTGCTGAATTGAAAAGCCAATTATCAAATTTATCTGGAAGGGTAATGGCCCCCCAAAAGCCAAAAATATCCTTAAAAAGAAGAACAAAGTTGGAGGACTCTCACTTCCTGGTTTTAAAGCATATTACTTAGCTACAGAGGTGAAACAAAACAAAACAAAACAAAAAAAACCAGCATGGTACTGGTATAAAGATAGACAGATTGACCAATGGAATCAAATTGAGAGTTCAGAAATAGGCCCTCACATCTGTGGTCAAGTGATTTTTGACAAGGCTGTCAAACCCACCCAGCTAGGTCAGAATAGTCTATTCAACAAATGGTGTTGGGAGAACTGGATATCCATATCTAAAAGAAAGAAGGAGAACTGCTATTTCACACCTTATACAAAAATTAACTCAAAATGGATCAGGGACATAAATATAAAAGCTAGAATCATAAAACTTCTAGAAGAAAATGTAGGAAGACATCTTCAAGGTCTTGTGGTGGGTGGTGGTTTCTTAAATCTTACACCCAAAGCATGAGCAATAAAATAAAAACTAGATAAATGGGACTTCCTCAAAATGGAACACGTTTGTGCTTCAAATGACTTTAAGAAGGTGAAAAGGCTGCCTACTCAATGTGAGAAAATTTTCGGAAACCACATATCCGATAAGGTTTGATTTCCATGTTATATGAAGAGATCACACAACTCAACATTAAAAAGACAACCCAATTTAAAAATGGACAAAAAAACTTGAATAGACATTTTTCCAGAGAGGAAATACAAATGGCCAAAAAGCACATGAAAGGATGCTTAACATCACTAGCTATTAGGGAAATGCAGATCAAAACTACAGTGAGATATCACTTCAGACCTTACAGAATGGCCATTATTTAAAAAAAAAAGGGGAAGCGGTTGTGGCTCAATCGATAGGGCTCCCGTTTACCATATGGGAGGCCCCGGGTTCGATTCCCGGGGCCACCTAGTGAAGGCAAGCCAGCCCGCGCGGCGTGGTGAGCTGACGCAGCAGGACGACCCAACAAAGGGAGACAAGCAGGCACAGAAAAACACACAGCAAATGGACACAGCAAGCACAAGCAGCAAGGGGGGATAAATAAATAAATAAAATCTTTTTTAAAAATTAAAAAAAAAAAAAACAGAAAACTACAAGTGCTCAAGAGAACATGGAGAAATAGAAACACTCTTTCACTGTTGGTGGGACTGTAAAATGGTGCAGCCTCTGTTGATGACAGTTTGGCGGTTCCTCAGGAAGCTAAATGTAGAGCTGCCATAGGACCCTGGCAATCCTGCTACTATCAGTATATTCAGAAGAACTGAAAGCAAGGATGCAAACAAATATTTTTGTACTGATGTTCATAGCAGCATTATTCACAACTACTAAAAGATGGAAACAACCTAAATGCCCATCAACCGATGAATGGATAAACAAAATGTGGTATATTCAAACAATGAAATGCTATTCAGCTGTAAGAAGAAATGAACTTGGGATACACATGAAAACATGAATGAACCTTGAGGACATTATGTTGAGTGAAGCAAGCCAGATACAAAAAGGCAAATATTATATGGTCTAAATACAATTAGTAAACTTATGGAGTTAAACTACAGAGTATCGTTTAGTAGGAGACAGAATGTGGATTGAGAAGGGGAGCTGATGCTGAATGTGTGTAGAATGTTTAATAAGGTCAATTGTAAATATGTAGTAATGGATAGAGTTGATGGTAACACATTATGATGAGTATAACTTAACACTGCTGATTTATAAATGTGATCATGGCTAAAGGGGGTAGTTTAGGGAAGTTAATGTTGAATGAAAGACAGAAAGGATAATCTAGGACTGTATAATATAGTAATTTCAGTGATAAATGAGGACTGTGGTTAATAATACAAGTATAAGAATGTTCCTCTGTTACAAAGTGTTAAGAACATGGTGATATATGGGAAAAATACAACTAAAATAACGTATAGACTATAGTTAACAATAATATTGTAATATTTTTATAGAAAAGGCAAAGAAGGTACTATATCCATGCTAAGGGACAAAAAAAGAGAGATGTGAAAATATCAAGTTTTTTTTTTTTCCTCATTTTCTTCACTAACAAAGATTTAACCAATCTGTGCACATCTATCATCTTTCCGAACAATGGAGAAAAATTGAGTTTATTTTTAGGATTAAATAAAGTAAATGTGCCTGAACAGGATTTTTTTTCATTGAAATTTTCCCTTTATTTACACATTTTAGAGATTTTCACATTTTAGAAAACAGGGATGTTATTGAATCAATAAGAGTAGCCTTAATATTCCATGCTAAAATAGAAGGTGGAAGAAGAAGAATGTACATGTTTTATGGCATTTTTAAATAAGAAAAACGTATGTTTCCTGAGAGTAAGGAATGCTCCATTTGATGTTCTAGTACGTATTTCTTGGCTCCTAAGCATTTATGTATTATAATTCCATAATCTAGAACATGCCTGGGGGTGATGGGTCCAGGGAAAACTTCTGTGCCCTCTTCCTAACTCTTTCTTTTTCTTTCCTTTCATTAATTTTTTTTTTTATCTTTAAAGAAGATTTAGATTACATAAATGTTACATAAGAACTATAGGGGATTCCCATATGCCCCACCCACACTTTCACACATTAACAACATCCTTCATTAGTGTGGTACATTTGTTACAATTGATGGCCACATATTGAAGCATTGTTTATTAATCATGGACTATAGTTTACATTATAGTTTACACTTTGTCCTGCACAATTTTGTAAGTTATGACAAAATATACAGTGGCCTGTATCCATCACTGCAATTCATACAGGACAATTCCAATGTCCTGAAAATGGTCCCATGTTACACCTATTCTTCCCTTTCCCTCCCCCTAGAACCTCTGGTGGCCGCTGCCTTTATATCAATGATAAAAGTTTTTCCATTGCTAGAATAATAATGTCCATAATAGAATAAAAATAAGTCTACTTTAGTCCATTGTTCATTCCCCAATCTTGAGGATTTGGGATGGTGGTGCCCACTCTGCTTCTAATTGAGAAGGGGCTTAGATCCCATTGGCCAGATGAACTATCTTGCTTGCAGTTGTAGACACTCTATGTTCCTTGGGATGGGTGTTGTCCATTATCATCTCCTTGTTAGATGTTCTGGGTGAGTCCAGTGAACTGGAGAGTATGTTCTGCAACTCTACTGAGATTCAGGGCTCAATTGGCACATGGATGGACCAACGATTTAAGACTTTGGGTAATATATTTAACAAGTATTGTGCTAATTGTAGCTTGAAATAAAAGAGGCAGAAGAGCCATGTGTAGGGAAACTATAAATGAGTCTAACTCTGTTATACTGGGGAGCATAAATTCCAAAGTAAGGCCTATTGACAGGGTGTCAAATTCCTGATCTTGTCTGCCCTGCTTATAGTGTCTGGATGTCTCTAGAGCCTTCAGGAGCCCCACTATTTGAAGCACTGTTTACTGTGGCAGTCGATGAGATCCTGCTAAAAGACATGCGTAATCATAACCTCTGGAATGACCTCCCGACTCACTTTGGAATCTCTTAGCCATAAAAACTCATTTGTATTTACCATTTCCCCCTTGTGGTCAAGGTCTTTTTCTAGCTGCATTGCTAGTTGGCTCTTTGTAATAATCCCTTGGTGCCAGGAAGGCTCATCCCTGGGAGTCACATCCCACACTGGGGGGAAGGTAGTTCACTTACATGCTGAGTTGGGCTTAGAGAGAGGCCACATTTGAACAACAAGGAGGCTTTCAGGAGGTAACTCTTAGACAATATATAATACTAGGCTAAGTTTCAATTTCATAAGAAAAGGTTCATAAGTGTAATCATCAAACAGGATTTTTTAAAGTAATGCTTCCATAATTTGTTAAGCTGCATTTTTTCTGATATTTTATATTTTGAAGTTGAAATAAAAGTTTAAAGAAAAAAAAACCTCAAGCTCACAAACAATCCAACTTTTTAGAAACCAGGCAACAGCTTTCAGCAGATTTCCAAAAATAGGTCTGTGGTCTCACTCACATTATTAATGTTACTGCAGTAAGTTCTGAGTGCTGCCAGTGTAGTTCTGATAACACAGTTTACGGAACAAAATGAGGACTCAGTAATGGTGCATTGAATTGTTATTCGATATAATACCTATTTGTGATGCATTTAGTCCTCACCCACTTGTGTAAGGGAAGTTTCATGAATTGATATTTCTCTTAAACTATTGAATTTATAAGAGTTCACCCAGAAGATCATCCTCAGTAAATATAACACCAAGGGCAGCACCTGGACAAGAGATGACTGTGGAATGAAGTAAGCTTCCACACCCAGAAAGTGAGAACTTTGGGGGATCCAAATGAACTTCAGGTGGTGAACTCTGAAGCAGGTTGGTCACAAAATTAGGTGAAACCTTTGTGGGGGAGATGGTTAAGGTGAAAAGGACTCTATCCCTCTCCCACCTGGCTGGGCCTCCAGGAAGTAAGAGCTTGGTCTGGCTGCAGAGGGGACACCTCTGGAGCAGGAGCACCTGGCCCGAAGCAGGGCTCTGCTGGGGACAGCATGTGCATATGCACATCTGGGCCCAGATATCTCAGGAGAGGCTGTAGAAAAGGGCAGGGTGCCCAAGGCTGACACCCAATTTCAGTATTTTTCAAAGGAAAGGTGTCCTTGACCATGGGTCTGTCTGATCTTAGATCCAGAGAGTGTGTGTTTCTGGAAACCCCGATGCCTTGGAGGTCCAGGAGGCTGGAGGCTTAGGGAAGGCCTGTTCCTTCTAAACTGAGGCCTGGGAAGCCACTGGATGTGTAGTCAGCAGAGGGGCGATGGGTGAGGGGTGAGGGGCGAAGGGCAAGGGGAAAGGCCGCAGCAAAGGAAAGTGACGCAGAACCACCACTGGAAGCACCTCCTGCCACTGCTTGGCAGAACCCCGTTCCTCCAGCTGCCCAGGGCAGCGCATTGCTCTCCCGCCACCTCGGCCCACTATCCATGAACTGTCAGCGTGTCTTCAAAATGTGTGCAGTGACAACCCCCTCCATGGTCCTAGATGATTGCAGGAGCCTTCTGGCTGCGCCTATTACCCAGAAGCTGAGCTGTCCTAGTAGAACCTAAGAAACCCCCAATGGCTTCCCAGCTCATTCGGAGGGTGACTACCTCCCTTACAGGGGCCAGAAAGACCTAATGCTGCCTGCCCACCCCCCATCTTCCTGCCCCAGAGCTGCTGGCCATGGCTGCCTGGCCTCAGTGCGGGCTCCCAGGGCAGGGCCAGGAGTGCCTGGGGCGGGTGCAGGCTGCTGAGCACGGATGCCCAGTTTTCCCAGCACTGCCTATCTCTGCTCCTGGAAGGCAAGCCTCCTGCAGCAGCAGCTGTGTCCAGTGGCCAGGGTCTGGTATGTGCTTCGCACCTGAAAGCTATTTGCTGAGTGAATTAATGGGCGAGCTAACAGGAGGGATTTCTCAGTTTAAGGAGAGCCTCCATGTTGCTCAAATGTGGCCTCTATCTAAGCCATATAAATGCATTACCTTCCCCCTGGCATGAGACATGACTCCCAGGGATGAGCCTCCCTGGCACCAAGGGATTACTACAAAGAACCAATTAGCAATACAACTGGAAAAAGTTCTTTTGTATAAAAAGGAGAAAAGGTAAAGACAAATGAGTTTATATGGCTAAGAGACATGAAAGTGAGTTGGGAGTTCATCCCAGAGGTAACTATTATGCACATCTCAGCAAGATCACATAGACTGCCAAAGTAGATACTACCCCAAATAGTAGGGCTCATGAGGGCTCTAGAGACACCCAGGTCCTACAGTCATGGCAGATAGCTCCAGAGTTTGGTGTCTTGCCAGTGGGCCCTACTTTGGAGTTTGTACTCCCAAGTGTGACGGAGTTGGATTCAGTTGTGACTTCTCTACACATGCCTCTTCTGTCCCTTCTATTTGAACCTATAGTTGGTGCTGAGGTTGGCAGGTGTACACCCAAGAGACTTGAATCTTTGGGCTGTCCATGTGCCAGCTAGGCCCTGAGCCTCAGCGGAATTGCAACACCTATTCTCCAGTTTATTGGACTCACCCATGACAACTAACAAGGAGGTGAGGATGGACAACCACCATACCAAGGAACCAAGAGTTACTACAACTGCAAACAAAACAGTCCCATCCATCAGTCATATGGGATCGAAGGCCCCTCTCAATTAGAGGTGGAGTGGGCATTACCATTCCAGAATCCTCAGGATTGGGGAATAATACATGGACTAGAGTAGACTTACTGGTATTCTACTATAGACTTAATTGTGATTCTAGCAATGGAAGAATTTATATCATTGATGTGGAGACTGTAGCCACTAGAGGTGCTGAAGGCAGGGAGAGAGAAAAAGAGGTATAATATAGGGGCACTTTCAGGACTTGGAATTGTCCTGAATGATATTGCAGTGACAGATACAGGCCATTATATATCCTGCCATAACCTACAGAACTGAGTGGGAGAGAGTGTAAACTACAATGTAAACTATAATCCATCCTTAGTGGCAATGCTCCAAATGTGTTCATCAATTGCAATGAATGTACCAACTAATGAAAGAAGTTGTTAATGTGGGGAGAAATGGGAGGTGTGGGGAGTGGGACATATGGGAATCCCTTATATTTTTTTATGTAACATTTTATGTAATCTAAGTATCTTTTAGAAATATATATATATATATATTTTAAAGAGAGAGAGAGAGATGTGAAGAGATTGGGGCTGTGGGATGTCCCCTAGCACAGTTTTGCCAGATGATTTTAGAGCAAATGGCACATTCCACTCTTTACTGATTGAGGAAGCTCTTTCCCCTTTGGATTATTCTGTGCTGACTGGCCAGCCTGATACATGTTTTATATCTTTCATTTATGGGTGACTTTTAAGGCTCATTTGCTTCATGCAATCTTTAAGAACTAAATTGTTTTTAGGATGCATGGAGTTAATTATTAACACCAACAAGCCTGAACTGGAGAAAGTCTTTGTCTTTCAGTTGGCTATTTTTGGATTTCTTTGCTAACACTGCAACGCTGAATCTGAAAGGAAAAACCAAAATCTTACCAATCTCTCAACGACTTAACCAACAAAATGATCATCATGTTTATCAAAACCTGATAAGCTTTTCAGTCTATATTTATCATTAGTGTACAGCCAAGAAAATTGCAAACAGGTTAAGCATTTTTTGGTAAGACATCAATTTGCCACCACTCAGAAATTATAGCAAAATGAGAAATCATTTGTCTTTTTGGCTTGATGAGCAATGCCATGTACTCTGGTACTTTTTTTTTTTTTTTTATGTGAAATAGCTTTAAATTGCATTTACTACACAAATAGATAAAACTAGTTTAAGGCTTTTTTTTTTTTTTTTTTAGGAACATAAACAAGAAAATACTTATTTGCCACTGCAATTGAGCAGTCCCACTGACACCTCCATTTTTACTTTTAATTCTTTTTAATATCAAAGATGAAAAAGAAAACTTGGAATACTCCATTGAGCCACACCAAGACTGGACCAAAATTCCAGTTTTTGTGGCACATTCACCATTGAAGTTGTTTCTTTTCTGTGGCCACCATCCCCTTCAAATCTCCTTGGTTAACCAGAAAGTAGAAGGCACCTAGGAAAAAAGCGATGAGCTTGGTACCTTGATGTGAAAGAATACTAAAAGTTCACACCCTATGTCATGGGATGTAGCAATAAAACAGCCAAAAGTTTTCTGTCATCACCATTAAAATTGATACAAGAGTAAGTCTCCACAGCCCATCTCCATGGCAACCACAAACATCGATACAGGACTTGTGTGCCCCCTACAAGCATAGCAAGCCACTCCTGTGCCATTGGGTTGGAGGAAGTCTTTCATGGCTAACTTGTTATCCAGAGGTCCATCTTTACTCTCATATACCCTCAGTTGGGAGCAGCATCAGCTAACACCCCCCATAATACCACAGTGGGCCCCAAAACAGACAGATCGACCAATGGAGCTTGACAGAAGGCCCTCGCATTCAGCCACGTGCTCCTGTGTGCACCTGCGTGTGTGTAATATGTGGTATTCAATATCAAAGAGGAATGGATTTGTGCATCAAACTGTACCCATCCAGGAAAATAAAAGATACCACCTCACACCTTGCACTGAAGCATACTCCAAATGGATTTGACAACATAAGAGCATAGGTCAAAGTTCTCAGTGACAATTTACACCACTTGGGAAAAGATTTCTAAACATAAGAGGACAAATGATAGCACTGACATAAAATTTAAAAATTCTAGATCTAGAAAACCGTAAGTAAAATTTAAAAAGTAAATGACAAGCTAGAAAGAAAGAACACACACATGGCTGACAAAGAGTGCACTTCACCAACCCAATCAAAAAACAGACCTGGGTGTTACAAAACAGTTATGAGAAGACACCTCCCAAAAGCCCAAGATTTTTTCTCGTGGAAAATGGGAGTTACGATATTGCACATAAGGAGCTTAATGTTTGCCATGAGTTTGAAGCCACAACAAATGATTTTGTTTATCACTGCGTGTGTGCATGTGCACATACGTCATCACAAACCAACTGGCCCCATTTGCCTGGGAATGGATTTTAGCACCAAAAGTCAAGTGACCCAGAAATGCCTCCATCCTGGGCAAGCTGGGACTTCTTCTCACCCTGCTACACACATCCATGGGAAAGAGCCTATAAGAATGAAAAGAGACAAGTTTTTTGTTTGTTTGTTTTTGTCAAGAAAATTTTAAGAAGAAATTAAATGTAATAATTTATGCACAAGATACAAAAGTGAATAAGGCAGTTGTTTAAGAAGGTTATAATCTAGTAAGAAAGGCACATCAGACAAAATGAAGGGAAAAAGCCACATGATCATCTCTATTATCACACACACAAAAAAAGCATTTGACAAAATCCAGCATTGTTTTTTTTTTATTAAAAACACTTAGAAAAATAAGAATAGAAGAAAACTTCCTCAACATGATAAATGGTATATGTGAAAAACACACAGTTAACATCATATTCAACAGTGAAAGACTGAAAGCTTTCCCTCTAAGATCAGGAACAAGGCAAGGATGCCCACTGTCACCACTGTTATCAGTATTGTACTGGAAACTCTACCCAGAGCAATTAGGGAAAAAATAAAAGGCATTCATATTGGAAAGGAAGGAGAAAAACTTTCCCTATTTGCAGATGACATGATATTATATATAGAAAATTCTAAAAAATCCACAACACAGTTACTAGTGGTAATAAATGAATTCAATGAAGTGATGGGGTACAAAATCAAAGGCAAAAATCATCAGTGCTCCTATGCACTAGTACTGAACAATCTAAGAGGAAATCAAAGGAAAAATTCTACTTGCAATAGCAACCCAAAGAGCCAAATATCTAGCAATAAGTCTAGCCAAGAAGTAGAGAACTTGCACACACAAACTAGAAAACACTGCTAAAAGAAATCAGAGAAAACCTAAATAAATGGAAGAACATTCTATGTCCATGGACTGGAAGATTAAATATGGTTAAAGTGTGAATTTCACCCAAAGCAATTTACAGATTCAACACAATCCCAACAGCCTTCTTTGCAGAAAGGGAAAAGCCAATCATCAGATTTAGATGGAAGTGTAAGTGTTCCTTAATAGCCAAAACCATCTTGCAAAAGAACAAAGTTGGAAGGTCATCCTTCCCGATTAAAGCCCGTTACATCATCAAAGCAGCTACCACAGCAAGGATGGCCATGTTGGCCAAAGGGACTCAAATCAGAGTTTGGAAATAAACCCTCAATGCTACGACCAACTGGCTTTTTAAAAATTGTAAGCAGTTTTATTTAGATATATTTACACACCACATGATCTCTCCAAAGTGTACAGTGTCCTTTAGTATAATCACAGTGTAGAGCTGTCATCACCACAAAAGATCTTAGAACAATTTCACTGGTCCAAAAAGAAAAACCTCACACCCCTTAGCAGTCACCTCTCAATCCCTCTCTCTTTTCCCAGCCCTACATAACCACTAATCTAATTTCATCTTTATAAATTGATTTATATTTACATTTTATATAAATGGAATCAAACAATATGTAGTGTCTAGTTTCTTTCACTTAGCATAATGTTTTTGTGTGATATTGACATACTGTAGTAATAACATATTAGTTCAGTTTCAAAGAAAAATGGACTTATATATGCGATTTTATCCATATTCATATTTCACATGCGATATTACTATGCTATACACTTCCATGTTACATGTGTTAGCTTTCCTTTTCGTAATATACACGACTTTAGACTTTCCCTTTAAACCACTGTCATATCCATGTAATAGTACTACAAACATTATGTTGTACTTTCACCATTTCTATTCATTTCCAAAAACTAACATGCATCCTTTTAACCAATTCTGCACAAGTTAACCTCAGTTTTCCATTCTCTAACCTCATTCTATTTTCTGGTGACCCATATTCAAGATATTAAGTCCATGAGATTACACACTATATTCAGTTCATAATAGCGCAATCATACAGTATTTTTCCTTTTGTGTCTGGCTTGCTTCACTCAACATATTGTCCTCCAGGTTCATCCATGTTGCCATATGCTTTATGACTTCATTTCTTTTTACAGCTGCATAATATTCCACTGTGTGTATACACCACAGTTTGTTTATCCATTCATAGGTCAATGGACACCTGGGTTGTTTCCATCTTTTGGCAATGGTGAATAATGTGGCTATGAACATCGGTGTGCAGATGTCTGTTTGTGTCACTGCTCTCAGTTCTTCTGGGTATATACCCAGTAGTGGTATTGCAGGGTCACGTGGCAAGTCTATATTCAACTTCCTTAGGAACTGACAAATAGTCCTCCACAGGGGCTGTACCATTCTACATTCCCATCAACAGTGAAGAAGTGTTCCTCTCTCTCCACATCCTCTCCAACATTTACAGTTTTCTACCTTTTAATAGTGGCCATTCTCATAGGTGTAAAATGATTTGCATTTCCCTAATCACTAGTGATGCTGAACATTTTTTCATGTGGGTTTTTTTTTTTTTTTTTTTTCATTTGTAATTGGGTCATTTATCTTTTTACTGTTGAGTTGTAGCATCTCTTTATATATCATGGATATTAAACACTTATCAGATAGGTGGTTTCCAAATATTTTCTCCCATTGTGTTGGCTGCTTTTTCACCCTTTTGACAAAGTCCTGTGAGGTACAAAAGTGCTTAATTTTGAGGACATCCCATTTATCTATTTTTTTCTTTTGTTGCACATGCTTTGGATGTAAGGTCCAAGAAACCACCACCTACCACAAGTTCTTTAAGATGTGTCCCTACATTTTCTTCTAGTAGTTTTATGGTCCTGGATTTTATACTTAGGTCTTTGATCCATTTTGAATTGATTCTGGTATAGGGAGAAAGGGGTCCTTTTTCATTCTTTTGGTTATGGATATTCAGTTCTCCCAGCACCATTTGTTGAAGATACTGTTTTGTCCCATTAACATGGCTTTGGTAGGTTTGTCGAAAACCAGTTGGCTGAAGAGGTGAGGGTTTATTTATGGACTCTCAATTCTATTCCACTGATCAATGTGTCTACCTTTATGCCAGTACCATGCTGTTATGTAATATGTTTATATAGCTTTGTAATATGTTTCAGGGTCAGGCAGTGAATTTCCTCCCACATCGCTTGCTCTTCTTTATTTTAGAGTGTTTTTGGCTATTTGGATGCACTTTCTCTTCCAAATGAATTTGGCAATTGTATTTTCTATTTCTGTAAAGTAGGCTGTTGGGATTTTGATTGATATTGCATTGAATGTATAAATCAGTTTGGGTAGGAAAAGAGCCTTTTTCTTTATATATGCAAGATATTAGATCCTTATCAGGTAGGTGTTTCCCAAATGTTTTCTCCCATTGAGTAGACTACCTTTTCACTTTCTTGATAAACTCCCTTTAAAGCACAAAAATTTTTAATTTTGAGGAGGTCCCATTTATCTATTTTTTCTTACACTGATCACACTTTGAGTGTAAAATTTATGAAACCGTTTCCTATTACAAGATCTCATCAATTCTTCCCTACATTATCTTCTAGAGGTTTTATGTTCTTGGCTTTTATATTTAGGTCTTTGATCCATCTTGAGTAAATTTTTATATAGGGCATGAGATGGTGATCCTCTCCCATTCTTTTATTTATTTATTTTTATTTGTAAAATGATATATAAATAAATATGCATATATGTGCATTTGCTTACATGTTATTATATAT
The DNA here is from genome assembly GCA_026826555.1 of Tolypeutes matacus. NCBI lineage: Eukaryota > Metazoa > Chordata > Mammalia > Cingulata > Chlamyphoridae > Tolypeutes > Tolypeutes matacus. Next base: position 462,685 of record JAKSZT010000049.1, on the reverse strand, counting down.
TTTTTAAAAGGTGCTTAGATTACCTAAATATTACACAGAAATTACAGGGATTCAGAGTCAAGGTTTTAACAGCAATTAATTCTGGGAAGAGAGTTGTGGAGCCTTTTATTTTCTTTTGCATGCTTATTCTATTTTTTCTGTAAATGTTTTCCTTTATGATGATTAAAAATATATTTATTCCAATTTGACATTTTAATCAATAGAATACAACTTCCAGAACCATTAAATTTCTGGGGGGAAATTTCCAAAATATAAACCAAGTAAAATATTAGCAGTTCCTAGTTTGAGGAAATCCTCTTGCCCCAAGGATGTGGCAAGGCATCGCAGAAACGTTCCCTGGGTGTGTTTTCTGCACTTTCATCTCTTGGCCTAATTAGCAGGGAAAATATGACATAAGTGGTTTAGTAAAGGCCCGTTACAGAGCCACTGTAGTGTGTGATGCTTTCGGAGTCTCCACGAACGTGCTCCATGGAGCACAGCGCGCCTGTCAAACTTCGTCCTGCAGTCTGGAAGGCTGCGTGGTGACGTGACGACCCTGGAAGCATGGTGATGGATTGTGTACTTTGTATTACACAGGAAGCTCTTAATTTTTATTTATTTAATTTCCTTAAAATTTTAAGTGTTCCTAATTTAAAAATATGCTTTGAAGAGATTTTTTGGGGAGGGGGTGGAAAACTTTAGCGAGAACTAGAAAGGATGGCTTCATCCCTCTCTCAGCATTCGGGTCATGGAGCCGCAGGTTGCCTGGGAGATGGAAAGGACCGCGGGACTGGTGCGCGGGGGGCGCGCGGTCCGTGGGCGCCGGGACCCGCCTCACTGCGCGCGGGCGGCTGTGGACGGCTCGTCTCCCGGCTGCTGCGTTTCTGACGCGTCCACATGAGGTTAGGACGTCTGGGTTAAGAGGAAAAGAAATCCACTTTTTTTTGGAGCCTTGGAAGGCCGCAGCCAGCCTCTGGTTCCCTAACTCTGCTGCTCCCAGCTAACCCCAAACACCCCCCACCCCACCCCCGCGCGTCAGCCCCGCCTTAGGCACCGAGCTCCACGCAAAGGGGCTCTTCTCCGAAATTTCCGCCAATCGAAACAAAATCGAGCTTAGGGCTTTATTGGTTTCAAAACAAAATCCAAACCACACCAGGAAATACTCCTCCGATATCGCCAAAAACGCCTCTGCCCGTGCTTCCTCCTTTGTCCCTCGCCGCCCTCGCCATCACGCGGACTTCAGGCCCCAGCAGAGCTTGCTTCGGGCGCGCTCCAGGCGCACGGTGGACATCCCCGGAGGGCCGCGCCCTTATTTTAACTGCACTGGGGCGCACTGGGGCAGAAGGAGGGACCCCCGGGTCCCATCTGCGCCCGCGGCCCGGCACAGGGGACTCCAGGATCGGGGCTGAGCGCGGAGCCCCGAGGCAGCTGGGATCTGTCGCCTCTGCACAGCCCCTCGCGCCCCTTCCCCAGCGCTCCCGCCTCCACGAGGCACCCCGGCCTCACTGCTGGAGCCCCGAGTCCTGCCACTGCCCCCGCGGCTGCTTTGTCCACATCTGGAAACACCCTCAGGTTTTCGCTGTATTACCCGCGTTCTCAGACTCTATCATTGTCCCAAATTGGTTAAATGACACTTGGGGTTTGGGTCAAATGAGCTGACGGTGGCTCAGTGGCCCCCTCTTACCCCTCATCCCAGCTGACCTGGCCTGTAATCTCACCGTTTTCTTTTCTGATTTTACTTATGTCTGTTTTCTCCCTTTTTTTCTTTGCCAGTCTAGCTTAAGGTTTGCTAATTTTACTATTTTTCCAAGAATCAACTATTTGTTTTGTTTATACTCATAATTGTTTACCTATTCTTCTTAATTTATCCTCACTATAACCTTGATGATTTCTTTCTTGGATTTACTTTGTTCTTTTTCTAGTTCCTTAAGATGTAAAGTTAGGTTATTAATTTGAGATCCTTTTTTAAAAATATAGATGGTTGTGGCAATCTGAAATTATTTTATGAATCCCCAAAAGAGAAATAATATGTTTGTAAACTAATCTATTTCTCTGGGTGTGATAATTAAATTCACTTGAGGGGCCTTTAATTAGATTATTTGATAAGATTGATTTAGGCTTTTGATTGGGCTGTGTCAGTGAGAATGCCTGAGTCCCCACCCCCTTGCTGGGTCATTTATAAATGGACTCACAAACACAGGGAAAAAAAGAGACTTGCCATGTTTGATCCTGCCATGTGAGAGAAAAGACTCCAGCTTTGCCCACAACTGAGCTGCAAAGAGAGAAGCCCTAAGAAACAAGCCCTGTGCAGCTTGCAGCTGAAATTGGAAAGATAGCGGAACAGCTGAGCCTGAGAGACGAAGCCTGGCCGTGAAGGCAGAGATGCCGCCATCTTGCTACAACAGGTGGCAGCTGACTGTGGTGAGAAAGTACCTCTTATGGTGCCTTGAGTTGGACTTTTCATGGCCTTATAATTGTAAGCTTTTACCCCAAATAAATACCCTTTATAAAAGCCAACACATTTCTGGTACTTTGTATCAACACCCCTTCGGCAAACTAAAACAATGGTTATAGCTATAAATTTCCCTTTAAGTACTGCCTTTGCTGCATCCCATAAGTTTCAGTATGTCGTGATTTTGTTTTCATTTTTCTAAGTATTTTCTAATTTCTGTTGTAATTTCTTCTTTAACCTGTTTGTTGTTTAAGAGTGTGTTGTTTAATTCATACATATTTGTAAAATTTGCTTTTTTTCCTTCTGTTATTGACTTCTAGCTTCATTCTCTTATGGTGAAGGGAATGAAGCAATCCCTTCCTCAGCATGATAAAGGTCATTTATCAAACTCCACTGCTAACACCATATTAAATGTTGGAAAACATGAAGCTTTCCTCAGGAATAAGACAAGGGTGCTAACCTTCCCCACTGCTATTCAATATTGTACATAGAAGTTCTTGCCAGTGAAATTAGGCAAGGAAAAGAAATAAAAAAAGAAATAAAAGGAATCCAAATTGGAAAGGAAGAAGTAAAACTATATTTGCAGATGACACGATCTCGTAGATAGAAAATCCAACGGAATCCACAAAAAAATTATAAGAGCTAATAAATGAGTTCAGGAAAGTGACAGGGTACAAGATCTACACACAAAAATCAACTGGATTTCTATAACTTGCAATAAAGAATCTGAAGAGGAAACTAAGGAAACAATTCCAGTAACAATAGTATCTTTAAAATATGTAGAAATAAATTTAACCAAGGATATGAAAGATTTGTATACTGAAAACTACAAAATACTGCTGGAAGAAATTTAAAAATGCTTAAATAAATGGCAAGACACCCCATGTTCATGGATTAAAAGATTTAATATGTCAATATTACCCAAAGCAATATTCAAATTCAATGTAATTCCTATCAAAATTTCATCAGCCTTTTTTGTTGCAAAAATGGAAAAACTGATCCTCAAATTCATATGAAACTTCAAGGAGCCCTGAATATCCAAAATAATCTTGAAAAAGAAGAACAGTGTTTGAGGACTCACACTTCCCAGTTTCAAGTCGTACACAAAGCTACAGTAATCAAAACAGTGTGGTATTGGCATAAAGATAGACAAATAGATCAGTGGGACAGATCTGAAAGTCCAGAAGTAGACCCACACATAGAAGGCCAATTGATTTTCTCTAAGGGTGCTAATATATGCAATGGGGAAAGAATGGTCTCTTCAACAAATGATGTTGGGAAAATTGGAAATCCATATGCAGAACAATACCTCACACATACAAAAAAATCAACTCAAATGGGTCAAGAACCTAAACAGAAGAGCTATAACTAAAAAACTCTTAGAAGATAACCTAGGGGCAGATTTCATGACCAGGAATTTAGCAATGGATTCTTAGATATGATACCAAAACAAAGGAAAAAACAGATAATTTGATTTCATTAAAATTAAAAACTTTTTGTGCTTTGAAGGAAATTATCAAGAAACTGAAAAGAATACAGAATAATAGAAAATAGTTTCAAACCATATATCTGATAAGGAATTATTATCCAGCATGTATAAAGAATTTTATAACGCAACACAAAAAGACAAACAGCCTAATTTAAAAATGGGCAAAGGATTTGAAGAGGCCTTTCTCCAAAGAAGATATGCAAATGGACAAAAATACATGAAAAGATGCTCGACATCATTAACCATTAGGGAAATGCACATCAAAACCACAATAAGATACCTCTTCACACCCACAAAGATAATCATTATTTTTTTAAAAATGGAAAATAATACATTTTTGATAGGATGCAGAGAAATTGGAACTCTAGTGCATTGCTGGTAGGAATGTAAAGTGGTACAGCCACTATGGAAAGCATGGCAGTTCCTCAAAAAGTTAAATATAGAATCACCATATGGCCCAGCGATCCCACTTCCAGGTATTCACCCAAAGTCAGTGAAAACAGGGTCTCAAACACACACTTGTACACTAAAGTTTATGGTAGAATTTTTCACAAATAGCCAAAAGGAGGAAGCAATCCAAGTGCCCATAGATGAGTGCGTGGACAAACGAACGCAGCACAGACACACAGTGGAGTATTACTTGGCCATGAGAAAGGACGAGACATGCTGCAGCACGGAGGAGCCTTGAAAGCTTTGTGCTCGGGGAAGCAGGCAGGGCGCATAAGGACAAGCATTGCATGATGTCACTTATGAGAGATGGCTAGAAATAACAAATTCACCAAGAAAGAAAACAGAACAGAGGCTACTGGGGGGCTGGGGGGAGGTGGGAAGGGGATGTGTTTGTAAAAAATTAAAATAAAAACTATTCCAAACTGGTATGACAGTTGCTATAATAATGCCTAACTATATTGAGTTCTTGTATGTGTCAGGCACATTTCTAAGCATTTCATACTAAAGAAAAAAGAAAGAAAGCTTGGGCTGGTGTTTCAGTTTGCCAAAGGGCTGCCGATGTAAAGTTCCAGAAATGGGTTGGTTTTTTATAATGGGAATTCTATTTGGGGTAAAAACTTACAGTTCTGAGGCCATGAAATCTCCAAAGCAAGGCATCAGCAGAGATGCTTTCTCACCAGTCAGGGACTGTTGGCCTAGCGTCCTGCCACACGGCGAAGCAAGGTGGTGGCCAGTCTCCGTGGAGGCCTCTGCCTTCCCCTCCAGAATCCACCTTCTCACGGAGCTCAGCTCTGGGCAACAGGCATACGGTTTGTCTCTTAACAGGCTTCCTCTCTCAGTCTCGGCTGCTCCGCTTTCTTCCCGAGTTCAGCTGTGACCAGGCTCCTGGCTCCTCTCTCCCTGGGCCTCAGCTCTTTGAGCGTCTTGGGGCTTTTCTCCTTGAGCTCAGCTGGGGGCGAGCCTGGAGTCCTCTCTCTCACATCGTAGGATCAAACGGCTGCTCCCTTTTTCTGTGTGTGTCTCTCTGTGTCTCCATTTATATCAGACCCAGCAAGAGGCAGAGACTCAACCTGAAATGTGCCTCACTGACGTTGTCCAGTCAAAAGGATCTCACACCCTCAGGAATGGACTGGTTCAGAAACACAATCTTCCTTTTTGGGGGATTCACAAAATTCAAACTGTCACAGCTGGGAAGACCCTGAGACAGCATCTGCCCTTACTTGGAGAGTCACGAGCTGTGGGCTTCCGGCTGGCGTGGGCAGAATGCCTTGGTGTCTAGCGGTGAGCCCAGGCTCAAAAGCCCTGCCCCTGGGCCAGCACGGGCGGTTGAGCTCCTCGGGCGCATGTGCTCGCAGCCCCCTCGACGCCAGCCAGCTGTGCGGGTGAGAGCAGGTGGGAACCGGCTGGCGGGAGCAGTGGGAGGGCCAGGGAGCCGCAGGGAGTCATCGCAGCCCGATCCTGCTGTGGTGAGGGGGTGGAGCGTGGGTCTTTTTTAGTGAGAGATGCTACTCTGGGGTTGTCTTCTGAGTATTAATGGAAACAATCCGTACAGCTAATAGCGAGTGGGCAGTGACGGACGGACCCAAACTTGATCTGACAACAGACTCACCTGTGGAGCGAGACCGCCGGTCCCCGGGCTCCACCCTCACCCTACGGAGCTAGAATAATCAGCGGAAGAACTTAAGCACATTTTAAAACTCCACAAGGGACTCTGAGGCCCAGCCAAGGTGGTGAACCACTGCTCTAGAACTATGCTTTCCAAACCCGGGATACAAAATGAGGGCTGGATTCCAATATTATGGGGTCAACCTGTGGACATGTATGGAGCCAGGTAAACTGGACATTATGGGGTCAGGTATTCTCGGAGGCAGACGTTCTTTTGACAAACAGGCTGGCGGTTGCTGGTCAGGGGTTGGTGGAGGGACTTAACCTCATCATGGGATTCATAGGCAATTACTTTAGGTTCGGTTTGGGGTTATTTCACTTGAGGCACAAAGGAAAAGGAGTGCATTTCTAGTCTGCTCAAGCATTTCCTAGAGAATATTATTTTGATTTTGTGTCTTTGGAAGAGAAGTGAAAGTTACACTGGACAGGTTTAAGGCTAGATATTGATACTGTCTAATGAATCAGGGAACCTTGTTCAGGTCAGCAAGATCTAGCCAAATGCACCTCTTAATTCCTACGTATTTTGTTTACTAACTTAAATAAAGGAATTGCACCAGTAAGGTTTAAGTCACTCCTCTTCCACCCGGGTTTGCATGAATAAGCCAGCGTCTTACAAACACTCGTTATGGGGGAAAGAAGAAGGGCCCCTGGAAAGAAGGCTCTGCTCTGACAGGGATGCAGTGTGTGGACCCCATGAAAATGGGGCCCTCTGAGGGTGGGACCTACCAGAGACCCCGCTTCTCCAGGTTGACTCCCCCATAGGGAAAGCAACGAAGAAAATGACCTCCCAGCAGCAGTCAAGCCAGATGCAAGGGGGCTACTAGCATCATAGCCTTCCTTAACTCAGGTGGGAGAAGAGATGGGAGAGTCCGTTGTTGCCACCACACTTCAGTGTAAAGTTCCTGGTGTTGACCAAGAAGAGGATGATCCAATGACCCAAACTCTGATCACTCAGTCAATCAATCCACCAACACACCCACCACGTCACAGCAAAGCAGAGGGGTCCTGGCTGATACAAGTCCACAAAAGGCTCTTCGGACCTCACCTAATGGTTCGGATGGGCCCTGTGATGGCTCATTCCTGGGCCAGCTGGACTGGGTTATGGTGGTCAGTTGCTTGGTCAAGCAAGCACTGACCTGACTCATACTTTGAGGGTAGTTGGTAGATGGATTTAAGTGCTTAGTCAGTTGATTGCATCTACAATCAACAAAGGAGACTGCCCTCAGCAGTGAGAGAGTCTCCTCATCCAGTCGGCTGGAGGCCTTAGAGAAGGGAGGATTTCAGCAGTTAGGAAAAATGTCTATCTTTTCAGCCAGCCCACTGCTCCTGGGGAATTTAATGTCATTGTCACTGAGTGACCTACAGAATTTAGAGTTGCCCATCCGCACAGTTGCCTGAGCCAATTCCTATGGTACGTGGACCTCCGGTGGCTCTGTTTCTCTGGAGAACCCTGGCCGGGGACCAACTGGGGTGGGCCCTGACATGGGCACAGTCCAGGGGCTCAGGTCCCTCGACTGGGGCACAGAGCCTGCCCCTCCAAATCAGCGCCTCAGCACTCTCCACCTTCCACAACCCCTCTCCATTTCATGAATAAACCACGCTGTCAGCCAAGCTAAGCATCACAGTTTCTGGAGACCACAGGACCCCCTGGCAGGGGCCCAGCAGTGCTGGTCAGCCTGGAAGCTGAGCACGCCTCCAGCATCTGCAGGGCGTCTCCAGTGTCCAGGTGGAAGGAGTGGCTCGAAGAGTGAGGTGACCTGTCTGGCCAGGATGGGGCTTATTCCCCCGGGCAGGACCGTGTTGGAAAGAACTAGAAAGACCAACATTGCCATCTGGGGAAAGTTCTAGTTTCCGGGGTCCTGCAAGTAGAGAGAGGCCGAGCGCCATGCTCTGAGAGCGTGGAGGGGCTGCCCCACCCCCACGAGGCGCTTGCTCTTCGGTGCTTTGAAGGTGGTATCCAGGCTTGCAGGGCAGTGTTTGCCATTTGTTTTCCCAGAAATCAAATAAAAAATATCTCTGGAAAAAATCTCAATGCTCTTATGGACCCTGTCCACCTTTAGGATTTTCACAGGCGTGCACACAAACCCGACAGTCTGTCCTGGAGAACAATTTGTTATGAGAATAGTATTGTGACTCGGCTCGGGCAAGTTAAGGTTACAGCTCCCGGGGTAGAGAGAGCTGCTTGCAGCCAGAGCACTCTCCCCTTCTTGGGGCCCCGGAGGAGTCCACGGGGGAGGCCATCTGGGCACAGCTATGGCAGGGCCTGTGCGGCTTCAGGAGATTGGACCTGGTCTAGGCGCAACGGGCAGGGGTCCCTGTAAGCAGGTCCCCGCCGGCCCCTGCTGTGTCCCGGCCAGAAGCTAAAATCCAAAGCTGTCTTCCTTAAAAGTTGGACACATCGTCACATGCTCAAAAAGGAACGGGGCTTTCTTTTCTGGGGCTGGGGAGGAAGTGAATAGGAAAACTGGAATGTTCTCGGAGTGATCAATTGTTTTCAGTTAATTTATTCATAAATGGCCACCGTCTCTGCATCTCTGCACCGTGAGACCAAGGAATGACTTCTGCACTCAGCACCCGTACGAAGCTTGGGACGCACCTGGGAAGCCAAAGTCAGCCCTTTCCCTTCTCAGATGAGCATGGCAGGCCCCACTGCTTCGTGGGATGGACTTTAGCTCCTTCTGCAGAGGCTGGTCTCTCCTCCTGGCCCCTCACAGTGCTTTTGCCCTTGGTTCTTTCTTGCCAAGCAAGGAAAAGGCTGGTGGGACCAAGGAAGCCTGTGACAGCAGAAAGCTGATCAAGATTACGGTGGATTATCAAGAAAAGTCGTTGACAAACATCTGAAGAGAATTTAGACTATTGAGCACGTGGAGATAGTAAGAAAACTAGACAAACCTTGCCAGGAGGTGGAGTAGGTTACAGCAGAGAGGTAAAGGCGGAGAACAAGAGTCTGGGTCTCCAGGGGCTTCCCAGAGCACGGGAAGGCAGAGCTCCCAGCCGTTAGGAGCTTCCCCTGTCCTGGGCCGAATGCCATAGCAAGAAGTGACAATGTGATCGTCAAGGATTGCGTGAACCGTATCTCGTACCTTTAATAAGTGGCTAAGTCATGGATTTCAAGCCCCATGAGTATGCAGTATGCTTGAAGTTCACATTTGCCATCTTAGAACAGGACTTGAGGCAGTTAGTACTTGCAGGTGAATAAGCCCTAACGCCACTGTTTTGGACGCTGCTGAAAAAATCTCCAGGTTCTCAGAATTGGTCCCCCGCACGTGACTCTAGCGAGCCCATGCCTGCTGGGCTCACAGGAGATCACAGCAAGCACCTCTGAGGAGCTGATGAAAGCTGGGGAGCCTCTCCCAAGAGACGTGTCTATATAAGTTATTTTATTTCATGGCAGACCATGTTTGTTCACAGAGGCAAAATATACAAAACATATGTACTTCTGTTTTTCTTGGAAAAATAAATGTGTACTTCGTGAAATACTAAATGAACTAAAGTTTACAAATAAAAAAAAAGTTTTTAATTCTAACGAGAAGTCTAACACTGTTCTCCCTCGAGGCCTTTTTTAGCGTGGTGCTCGAGTCAGGAACTTGCGTGCTGTTTTAAGAATCTCTTCACTTTAGACTTGTCTTTTTGATAGTGTTTGGAATACACGGAATTGGAGGATGAAATGGAGCGAGGGTCCCGGCCCCTGTGGCCGGCTGGCAGGACCTCCTGACCTGCCACCGCTGCCTCTGTGCCCGTCAGTGAGGCTACGCTGTCCCTGAGGGTTGCAGGTGGCGCCTGCCCTTAGGGCCTGGGCTCAGGGGGCCTCCTGGGCCTCAGGCCTGGCCGTCCCAGCCTTGTCCACGTGCTCGCCCTGGAACTGCCAAGGAGGCCCCCGGTGCCACGGCAGCCGGGGAGGGGACAGCGGCCCAAGTGCGACGTCTCCGTTGCTCGTTGCCCCACGACTGAAGCCGCTACGCGCGTCCTGGGCGCCGGCCTCGTGACGGTCCCCCGGCCCCCGTCAGAGCGAGCGCCCCAAGCCCACAGCGTCCAGGCACGGCCCGCCGCGTGCTCCGCTGACCCCGGGCAGAGCCACCCTCGTGCGCTCCAGCAGAACGAGCAAGGCACCGCGCCGTGCTCCTCCGGGAGAAAGCGTGGCCGAGCGCATCGGCGTCCCACCTCCCCGCTGAAGCCGCGTCCTTCTGCAGAGCCGTCTTGGACCAACAAAGGTAAAAGGGAAGATGGAAACCTAGCGGGGTGTTTCCGGTGAGCGTTAATGCGTCTCCAGCGCGGTAAAAGCTGAGCCTCAGGTGCCACATCCTGGTCGGTGGCTGCCCAGCAGTGGTTTGCGCCCTGAGTGGGCCCCAGCGCCCCAGGACGTGGCGCTGGCTGTCGAGGGGTGTCCTCCGCTGTGCGCTCTGCGAGCGCAGCCCCAGGCCCCCGGCGCCCTGAAAGTCTGTGACGTGGGGCGACTCCCCCCACATGATTATAATCTGCAGTTGTTCTTTGGTCACACCGAAAGCACAAATCTTTCCCACAGGAAGCTCTCTGTTTGTGGTGGCAAACCTCCAAAACAGTGCTGTTTGGCAGAAACATGATTGTTTTCAGCAGCCAGATCCAAAGCAACTGTATGCTGGATTCTGAAACCAGGATGTCATGGGCCAATTAAGTGAGCATCTGTTACATCTGATCCCAAATTATTAACCGGCAATCCTGACCATCTTCAGATGTGAAACAAATGAATCACCCAGGCTAAGTGTACTTTACTTTATTATTTTTCACATAAGTCAAATATCCAGATTCATTTGCAAATATTCTCTGGATGTTTGATGCCCTCTGGGGAATTTACTTTTTTTTTTTTTTTTGGGTTTCCTGTGAACTTTGTTTTTTTAAAAAGCTACTTAAATATTCTAGGATTTTATAAGCCTAAAATATAACAAATTATTTACATTACATAGCATGGTTTTGGGTGCAAAGAAACCCCAGCTAAAAGTGATGTAAACAATAAAGTGAATCTGTGGCTCCGGTGCTACAGACTCAGCTCTGAGGCTGGGCCCAGCTCTCTGGCTTCCCTCCCCCCACACCGCCCTGGCTCCTGGAGGCAGCAAAAGGGCAATGAATGTTAAGAAAGGAGCATATAATTCTTTTTACAGTGACAAGTGTAAGATAGAAATTTTTATCTTATTCCCACCTACTTTATCAAAACCGCCCAGTTTTACCACTGTTACAGTGGCCTGGCCTCAGCTGTGCCCCGTCAGTCAGCTACGCAGGTCCCTGGGCGAGACAGCACCGCCACCAGGGCCAAGCGACATCACACGAGCACAAGAGGGGGAAGGAAGCAGGGAGCTCTGAGGGCCCTACACGGCCCCCTGTGGACGGCCAGGAGGACGGGCTGGAGCTGGACGTCTTTGAGGGCCGCAGGGCCGGCACAGCTGACCGCGCCTGGAGGAGGAAGCATCTGCTAAACCCCACAGCCCAGGAAGGCTTTTTTGTTTATGTTTTTGTTTTTTTAGTTTTTGTTTTAATTTGGAGCCTGAGAAGCAAATCATGAAACTGAATCATCTGGTTCAGTAACAAAAAGCCTAAAAAAAAAGAAAAAATCTGGGAGTTTCTCTGTGGGAAAAGAGAAGGAGAGGAGTCAAAGGAAAAAGACAACAGAGAATTTAATCCAAAACATCTCAAAGCAAATACTGTTTTCTGGGATTTTCAGAGGTTCTCCGAGAAGGGAGAAAGAAACTGACTACAAAATGAGAGAGGGGGGCATCTGCAGAGGAGCCTCACACTTGGGCCCTGGGGCTGCGTCTCCAAAGAGCCTTGCAAGGATTCTGCCATTTTCAGGGACCTCCACCCCCCATCTCTTACCTCCAGTGCTTCTGCCAAGCTGTTGTGGGATCCTGACTGCAAGGCGAAAAAGCTTTGCTCCAAGATGCACACAGGGACTATCCACTTTGGAATTCTCAGAGAAACAAGATAAAGGAGATGCCATCTGGAGAACAGGACAAATGTGCAATCTAGCATCTTTTTGGTTTAAAAATTTTACTTTTGCTAAAGATAGTACTGATCTGCTAAGACCTGACATTAGTAAGACAGTCCATTTGTCACAACTAGTGAGCAAATACTGACCCGTTGCTGCTAACTAAAGCCCATGCCTTGTCCCGATTGCTTGAGCCTTTCTCTGATGTCTTTTTTGTCCCGGGATGTGCTTGCTAGGCTCCGCAGCTTCACTTGCTTCGGGTGGCAGTCGTGCAGGGCACGTGTGTCTGTCTGGGGAGCTCCTCTTGGCTGCCACGGTTACAGGTATTCCGAGGGAGAGCACCGGGGCAGTGCCCTCCTCACATCCGTCAGGGCGGTATCCACTGAGCGGCCCGGGACGTTCATTTGATCCCGTTTGCCGCTCTCTTCGGAAGGACGTCACCATGTGCAGCCCACCTGCTTCGAGAGGCAGGGTCTGCATGCGTCACGGTGGAGCCTTCCCTATGGCAGATTTGTCTATTCTCCTCATTTATTTATTCAGTACAGACTCATGGAGGTTTGTTTCATACTTTGGGTGATAATCTAATACTGCATTTTTATTTTATTCTTCAAATTTATCCAGCTTTCAGTTGCTTCTTGCACCCCCTTGACACACCCCATCAGTTGTCTTCTGAGCACTTCCTCACCTCCAACACTACAAGATGCCCCAGGCTCATCCTGTGCACCCCCAAGGGGCCCTGACTCCGTTTGTGGGAGACTGCTAGAGACCAGGGACTGGGTGGTGGCCCGTCCCCTCCCACTGGGCTGCTGTTGACTCTTAAGTCCTCTTGGCAGAAGCATCTGTTCTTTTTTTTAAAAAATCAGTTTTATTGATGCACATTAATAAAGCATACAATCTATCCAAAGTGTACAGTCAATGGTATTTGGTATAATCACATAGTTGCACATTCATCACTTCAATTATTAGAGCAGTTTCATTATTCCAATATTAATAGTAATAACAAACAAAAAACAAAAACAAAAACTGCACCCCTTAATATTCACCTCTCAATCTCTCTCAAGCTTCCCCTGCCATACATAGCTGCAATTTCATTTCTGTTTCTCTTATTTTGTATACTCATGTTTTTTATTTCTTAAGCATTTTCAATTTTATTGATACATATTAATAAAACATAAATCCATACAAAGACTACAATCAATGGTATTTAGTGTGATCACATGCTTGTGCATTCATCACCCTAATCACTCCCAGAGCACTTTCATTATTCCAATAATAATAATAAACAACAAACAAACAAAACTTGTCACTTCTCAATCTCTGTGCCTTGCCTGGTGTACATAGCTGCTATTCTTTTTCCTTCTGTCCTGTATATTTGTAGTTATATTTTGTAAAAACAGTCTTATATATGCAATATCACCCATATTCATGTGCATCTGATCTTTTTTATATACTTTTACTTATTTTTAATTGTAATAAAATATTCAAAACAAAATCCTTTTAACGATTTTAAATGGACAATTCTTTGACATTAAGTACATTGACAATATTGTGTAACTTTTCCCACTATTTCCAGACTACTTCTATCATCCCAAGATGAAATACCCTTTTAAAATAACTCCTTCTCCCTCCTCTCAACCCTGGCCACCACTATTCTGCTTTCTGTCTCTACGAATTCATTTATTCTAATCGTTCTTATAAGAGAAACCATACAATATTTGTCCTTCCGTGTCTGGCTTATTTCTCTCAATATGACATCTGCAAGGTTCCATGTTGTAGCATGTGCCGGCACTTCACTTCTTTTTACAGCTGAATGGTACTCCTTTGTATGTATACGCCACATTTTGTTTATCCATGTATCTGTTAATGGACATTTGGGTTGCTCCCACTTTTTGGATATTGTGAATAATGCTGCAATGAACATTGGTGTACAAATACCTGTCTGAGTACTTGCTTCAGGGTTTTTTGGGGAGTACATACGTAGATTGGAATTGCCAGATTATATGGTAATTCTATGCTTAATTTCCTGAGGAACCATCAAACGGTTCTCCAGAGCAGCTGCACTATTTTACATTCCCACCAACAATGTCTTAGGGCTTCTGTTTCTCTGCATCCTTGCCAATATTTTTTATTTTCAGTTTTTTTAAAATAATAGCCTCCTAGTGAGTGTGAAGTAGTATATTATTGTAGTTTTAATTTTCATTTCTATAATGGCTAATGATGTTGAGCATCTTTTCATATGATTATTAGTCATTTCAATACTTCCTTTGGAGAAATGTCTATTCAAATCCTTAACTCATTTTTTAATTGGGTGATTTGTATTTTTGTTGATGAGTTGCAGTTCTTTATATATTCTAGATATTAAATCTTTATCAGATATATGTTCCCAAATATTTTCTCCCATTCAGCAGGTTGTCTTTTCCACTTTCTTGATAATGTCCTTTGATACACAAAAGATTTTAATTTTGATATAGTGCATTTTACCTATTTTTGCTTTGTTACTTGTGCTTTTGGTGTAAAGTCTAAAAAAATCCATTGCCTACTACAAGGTCTTGAAAGTATATCCCTATGTTTTCTTGTCAAAGTTTTATAGTATTACCTCTTACATTTTGGCCATTGATCCATTTTGAATTAAGCTTTGTATATGGTGAGAGGAAAGGGTTCACATTCATTCTTTTGCATGTGGATTTCCAGTTGTTCCAGCATCATTTATTGAAGAGACTATTCTTTCCACATTGAAAGGACTTGGCATCCTTGTCAAAAATCACCTGGCCATAGACGTGTGTATTTAACTCTGGACTTAATTCTATTCCATTGGCTATATTTTATCCTAATGCCAGGACCAGGCTGTTGTATAATTTGTCTTATATAATATTTGGCATTTAATTAAAAATGCTCTTATGTGAGAGGCACACATGGAGACGAGATTATATGATCAAGACCCAAGATAAACAACAGATAATGCAAAGAGATCCTTTTCCAATGATGCATATCTTGGAATTAACAGACACAAACTTAAAATAACTCCAAAACTGTTCAAGGAAATAAAAAACAAGATTGAGAATGCTGGTAGAGCACTCAAAACTATAAAAATAAAATAATATTATACAAATTCTACAACTCAATAATACAATAACCAAAACTCAGAACTTAATGGACAGATTTAACAGCAGATTAGTCACAATTATGGAGAAAATAGCAAGAGAAGTCAGAAGAAAAATATTGAGATAAAGCATGGAGAATTAAACAGAATCAAGCATATTCTTAAAAATTAGAATACAAATGTAAGCTGTGCTGTGAGAAATTCTAACATACATCTATTGGGGTTCCAGAAATTGATTAGAATGGGACAGAAACAATATTTGAAGAGATAATGACTAAGAATGAAATAAAACTGATTAAAGCTATTAACTCACAGATTCAGGAAAGTGTATACCTAAAAAAAGAATAAATAAAAAGAAAACCACAACTAATCACATCATATTAAACCCACTAAAAACCAAAAGCAAAAGTAAATCTTAAAAACATGGAGAAGAAAAAAAGGATTATCTTATAAGGACCAGCAGTTATGCTGAAAGCTTATTTCCTTCAACAGAACCAAAAATGGAAGTCAGACGGCAGAGTCATAATAGCTTCAAAGTGCTAAAAAAAAAAAAAAAAAAAGGAATTGTCAACCCCAAATCCTATACTTAGTGAACATATCCTTCAAGAATGAAGGCAAAATGGAGCCATTTTCAGACAAACCAAGACCGAGGGAATTCATCAACAGTAAATCCACACTAAAAAATACTAAAGAATATTTTTCAGGCAGAAGGAAAATGACCATAAATGGACACTGAGAGATTCAGAAAACAAAGAACAACAAAAAGTGTATATGTGTGGACAAATATTTTAAAAATATTTATATAAATTAATACTACTAATGTCTTGTGGGTTTAAATTTTTTAAAAATTAAAATATATAGTAAAATAGTATATAAGGCTGGGAGAGTAAATGGAATTAAAGTATTCTAATGTCTGCATTTTCTGGGAAGAAGTAAAAATGCTAAATTAGAATTTGATAAGAAAAGAATGCACATCTAAAATAATAGTAAAAGAGTATAAAATATTAAAGCTAATAAAGGGAAATTAATGGATATAATAAAAAATAATTTTTAAAAAGACAAGAAGGGAGAGCCAAAAATATGGAATAGGTAAAACAAATTAAAATCAAATAGAAAAGTGGTAATTTAGCTTTGAATGTATTAATAACTATATTAAATATAAATGTACCAAATGCTCAAATTAAAAGACCGAGACTAATAGATTAGATAAAAAAATAATCTATCCATGTATTACTTAGTACAGACTCATTTAAATTCAAAGAGCTGAAAAATATCTGCAATAGTAACAGTAACCAACAAAATGCTATGACTTAGTAACTTCATGCCTACATATATACACAACCAAAGTACATGCAGATGAACACTATGGGATGTGCAAAACTGATCATCACAGTGTTATTTGTAAAATCCTAACAATCCAAATGTCTAGGAACAGGTGAATGGATAAATAAGTAATGAGGTATTCATATAATGGGATTCACTTGTATCAGAGTGAACCACTGATACAATAATATGGACAAATCCCCAAAACACATTGCTTTTAGTGTCCTTGTTGCTAAAGCAAATACCATACAATGCGTTAACTCAAACAACAAGAATTTATTGACATACATTTTTGAGACAAGGGAAAGTCCAAATTAAGCAATCATTAAGGCAATGCTTACTTCCCAGACGGTGGCGTTCCGGGGCTCGCTGCCAGTGATCCGTGGTCTTGACTTTTCAGTCAAATGGTGATGCCCATGGTGGCCTCTCCTGGGCTTTCCCATCCCTTCCAGGTTCTGTTGACGTTCTGCTTCTGGCTGCTCCCTCTGTGTCTTTATCTCTGTCTGAGCTTCATTCTGCTTATAGAGGACTCCAGTAACAGGACTAAGACCCAGCCTGATTGAGGTGGGCCCCACCTTAACTGAAGTGACCTCATCAAAAGGTCTGATTTTCAGGGAGTCACACCCACAGGCATGGATTAAATTTAAGAACATGTTTTCTGTGGTATGTAGCTCTAAACCACTACACGTATATTAAGCAAAAGAAGCAGGCACAAATGAGGACATACTGTATGATTCCATTTATAGCGAAATTCAAAAACAGACTAAACTATGGCTTATTGTGAGGCTAGTGCTTGATTTTGAGAAGGAGGATGGGGTAGTGAGTAGGAAGGGCTCAGGGACCTTTTGCTGGTAGCATTCTATTTTGTGACTTGGGTGATAGTAACATTGGGCAGTATATTTATATTTTATGACTTTCCAGTGTTTATTATACTTCAATTTTTAAAAGTTAAGCACCTCTTGTTTACTCTTTCCTGCTAGCCATTTACCAAGTCCTGTTGAGTCTTCCTTTGTGTCTGTCATATCTATCCATCTGCACTCTACTACATCATCCTCGTTTTGGCCTTCATTTCTTCACATCTGGACTAATATAATTATGTAATAATTATTCACTGTTTTTCTCTCATCTCTCATCCATATAACTATCAGATTAGTATCTCTAAAACATCGTTTATTCCCCATGAAACACTCAAAATACTTTGGTAACTGCTCTGCAGCCTGCTACTTCCTCAAGGAATAGACCGAGGTGTCTCAGCCAAAGGCGCCTTTAGATCACTGCTCTCCCTGGGATTACCATTATTTCCCTGATTTGGGTATGATGAGTAGTGGCAAACTGTTTTCCAGGGATTTTATAGTAAATCTCTCTAGCATCTACTTTGAACAAGTCCTCCTTACAAATCAGTGGAAAAATGGCCTAAGTTTATCAATTTGTTTTATTTTTCTCTTTCCAGTAATGCTACCAGGCTTCTTTACTTTCCCTTTAAGAGGTATTTTAACTTTCATCTGCTGATTTTGGCTTAACTTGTCGTATTTTTATTTTTTGTGCTTGTGCCCAGAGGCCTTTGGGAAAAGGCTACATTTTTTCATATTAGTAAAAACACTAAAAGCCAGAAAGGTCAACATAAGCCAGTTAGTCATGGTTTGGGCAATCTATGTAGAAGACAAGAAATGCACTTTCAGACTTCGAGCTGTTCTCTTGAAGACTGCTGACAGTGGAGGGGGACTGAGGAAATCGGGTACAGGGAGAATTAAAACGACAAAGGCCATGGAAGACGGTTACAGGATGAGATGAAGGGATGTCATTGTTCCTTGACTTGTGTATTAGTCAGCCAAAGGGCTGCTGATGCAAAGTGCCAGCAATCAGTTGGCTTTTATGAAGGGTATTTATCTGGGGTAGAAGCTCACAGTTACCAGGCCGTAAAGCATAAGTTATTTCCCTCACCAAAGTCTGTTGCCACGTGTTGGAGCAAGACGGCTGCCAGCGCCTGTGAGGGCTCAGCCTTCCTCTTCCTCTTAAGGCTCTGTGGTCCCAGCTTCTTCCGATATCTGCTGTAGGCTGGGATAAGTCTTGTCTCTCTCCCGAGGCTGATTTCTCTCCAGGCTCAGCTGCTCTGCTCTCTCCACAAGGCCAGCTGTAAATGATCAGGCTAACTGCTCGCCTCTCTTCCTAGGGCCTCTGCCATGTCTAACGGAGCCTTCTCTCCTTCCTCATCTCTGTGTATCTACTTCCTGGTGCTCCATCATTAAAACTCCTACCTCCCTTCTCTGCAGTGGGGTTTCTCTGTGAGTCCCCACCCACCAAGGGGGCGGGGAATCAATGCCCTACTAACATGGCCCAATCAAAGCCTTAATCGTTATTTAATCAAGTAAAAGTGAAACCTCTGATCCAATTAAATCTACTATGCACAGAGGAACAGACCAGTTCACAAACACAATCCAATATCTATTTTTGGAATTCATAAACAATATCAAACTGTTACAACTTGCCTCATGGTCTTGTTCTCTGAGAAAAAATAGCCTCATCACGGCTTCCCCACCTCCCTGTTATTCTCTAACATGCCCTGCAGTCCCCTCATGCACTTGCATGTTCCCTTATTCTCTTACCTGTGTGCTCTCCCTGAGGCAGGTGCCATACGTCTTCCTCCCCCTCCTGTATCTCCAGTGCTGTCTCAGTGCAAGGTGCTAGTGGTGCGCATATTTGTTGAATGAATAAACAAATCGATAAAATCAGGGAGGCAAGTTAAGCAGGATAGTGTCTGCATGGGTGACATGCTAATTGGATTCGGATTTTGTTGCGAGTTGGGGAAATATTAGGTTTTTTAAAAAATGATTTATTTTATTTATTTTCCCCATCCCCTCGTTGTTTTGCATTTGCTGTGGTTGATCGTTGTGTGCTCATCTTCCTTTTTTAGGAGGCATCGGGAACTGAAACCAGGGAGGTGCCTCATAGCTTGAGCCACCTCCACCCCCTGCTTTGTTGTGTATCTCATTATGTTTTCCTCCTTGTGTCTCTGGTTGCATCATCTTGTTGCATCAGCTCACCACACCAGCCAGTCTCCTCAGCTCTCTGTCTTGCTCCTCTTCTTTAGGAGGCATTGGAACCCAGCCCTGGGACCTCCCATGTGGTAGGTGGGCACTCAATTGCTTGAGCCACATCCACTTCCCTAGGTATTGTTTTTAATGGGCAAATCTCTTCCTTTTTTCCTTCCTTTCTTTTCTCCTCTCTTGATACTATTTTTTCTTTTTCACAAAGCTAAAAAAATGGGGAAAGGGAAAAAGATCTTGATAAATGTGTAAAGATCAACTTGATATTTGGAAACTTTTAAGTGAGAACTATTTTAAAATCCATGTGTAAGGATTGTTCTGAGAATAAATCATTTCTCACAGGGAAGGCTTTTATTATTCGTGGGAAAGCCCAGCTACACCAGAGCGGGGTCCTGGACGCCCCACGCTTCACCCGGAGCGCAGCCTGGGGCGCACACGCCGAGGCCCCGGGCAGCACGCAAGGCTCCGGCTCTGCTTGTGGGGCGAGACTCCTGGTGTCTCACTCGCGCCCTCCAGCCTGCCCCAAAGCAGAGCCCGTCAGGCCATCTTCATGGTTGTGGATTTTTATGTAGGTCTTTGATCCATTTTGAGTTAATTTTTGTATAAGGTGTGAGACAGGGGTCCTCTTTCTTACTTTTGGCTATGGATATCCAGTTCTCCCAGCACCATTTGTTGAATAGGCTGTTCTGACCCAGCTGGGTGGGTTTGACAGGCTTGTCAAAAATCACTTGACCATCGATGTGAGGGTCTGTTTCTGTACCATCAATTTGGTTCCATTGTTCTATGTGTTTACCTTTATGCCAATACCATGCTGGTTTTTTATTTATTTATTTATTTATTTATTTTATTGTGGGTAAAAATAAAAATTTTCACAATACATACTAACATTTGCAAAATGATATATAAATATATATGCATATATGTGCATTTGCTTACAAAAATGTTATTTATGTATATATATATAAACATATTTTAAGAGGTGCTTAGATACCCAAAATGTTACAGGGAACCCACTGGGATTCCCATGTTGCCCACCTCCCACACCTCCCACCACTTCCCAGGTGGCAAGGCCCCAGGATGTGTAAAACCATGCTGGTTTTTAGCACTGTAGCTAGGTAATATGATTTAAAGACTGGAAGTGAGAGTCCTCCAACTTTGCTTGTCCTGTTAAAGATGTTTCTGGCTATTCAGGGCCCCTCACCCTTCCAAATAAATTTGCTAATTGTGTTTTCCATTTGTTTAAAAAATGCTGGTGGAGTTTTTATTGAGATTGCATTGAATCTGTATATCAATTTTGGTAGAATTGACATCTTAATGATATTTTATCTTCCAATCCCTGAGCATGGGATGTTCTTCCAATTATTTAGGTCTTTTATTTCTTTTAACAATGCATTGTAGTTTTCTGAATACAAGTGCTTTACACTCTTGGTTAAGTTTATCCTAAATATCTGATTCTTTTAGCTGCTATTCTAAATGGAATTTTTCCCTAACATCTCCTCAGATTGCACATTATGATTGTACAGAAACACCACTGATTTTTGCATATTGATCTTGTATCCTGACACTCTACTGAAATCATTTATTAGCTCTAGCAGCTTTGTTGTAGATTTTTCAGGACTTTCTATGTATAGGATCATATCATCTGCAAATATCAGAATTTCTACTTCTTCCTTTCTTATTTGGATGCCTTTTATTTCTTTTCCTTGCCTGATTGCTCTAGCTAGAACCTTTAGCACTATATTGAACAACAGTGGTGACAGTCGGCATCTTTGTCCCATTCCTGATCTCAACAGGAAAGCTTTCAGTCTTGCACTATTGAGTTTGATGTTAGCCTTGGGTTTTTTATATATGGCCTTTATCATGTTAAGAAAATTTCCTTCAATTCCTATCTTTTGTAGTATTTTTATCAGGAAAGGATACTGTATTTTGTCAAATGCCTTTTCAGCAGCAATCCATAGTATCATACGATTTTTCTTCTCTGATTTACTAATGTGATTTACTAATGTGATTTTCTTGTGTTGAACCACCTTTGCATGCCTGGTATAAAACCCACTTGATCATGATGATGAATAAGTCTTTTAATGTGTTTTGGATTCGATTAACAAGTATTTTGTTGAGGATTTTTGCATCCGTATTCATTAGGGAAATAGGTCTATAGTTTTCTTTTTTCGTACTATCTTTTTCTGGCTTTGGTATTAGGGTGATGTTGGCTTCATAGAATAAGAAACACATAAAGTGTTCCTTCTTGTTCAATTTTTTGTAAAAGCTTGAGTAAGATTGGTATTAAATCTTCTTTGAATGCTTGGTAGAACTCACCTATGAAACCATAGGGTCCTGGGCTTTTCATTTTGGGGAGTTGTTTGATGACTGTTTCAATCTCTTTACTTGTGATTGGTTTGTTGAGGTCTTCTAAGGTCAGTGTAGGTTGTTTGTATGTTCCTAGGAATTTTCCATTTCATCTACATTGTCTAGTTTTTTGGCATACAGTTGTTCATAGTATCCTGTTATGATCTCTTTTATTTCTGTGGGGTCAGTAGTAATGTCCCCATTTTCATTTTTTATTTCAGTTATTTGCATCTTTTCTCTTTTTTTTCTTTGTCAGTCTAGCTAAGGGTTTGTTGATTTTGTTAATTTTCTCAAAGAACCAACTTTTGGTTTTGTTAATTCTCTCTATTGTTTTTTGTTCTCAATTTAATTTATTTCTGCTCCAATCTTTGTTATTTCATTCCTTCTACTTGCTTTGGGATTAGTTTCCTGTTCTTTTTCTAGTTCCTCCGACTGTGCAGTCTTCAGTTGTAGCTCTTTCTTCTTTTTTTAATGTAAGCATTGACAGCTATAAATTTCCCTCTCAGCATTGTTGCATCCCAGAGGTTCTGATATGTTTATTCCTTTTCATTCATCTCAAGATATTTATTGATTTCTCTTGAAATTTATTCTTTGACCCACTGATTATTTAAGAGTATGTTGTATGAATTTTCCTTTTTTCCACCTCTTATTGATTTCCAACTTTATTCCATTATGATCAGAAAAAGTGCTTTGTATAATTTTCATCTTGTGGAATTTATTGAGATCTGCTTTGTGACCCAACATATGGTCTATCCTGGAGAAAGATCCATGAGCACTTGAAAAGAATGTATATCCTGCTGTTTTGGAGGTGTAATGTACTGTATCTTTCTATTAGGTTTAGTCTATCTATTGTGTTATTCAAGCTCTCTGTTTTTTTATTGATCCTCTGCCCAGATGTTCGATCCAATGCTGAGAGTGGTGTATTGAAGTCTTCAACTATTATTGTAGAGAAATCTATTTCTCCCTTCAGTTTTGCCAGTGTTTGCCTCATGTATCTTGGGGCATCCTGGTTAGGTGCAAACGCATTTATGATTGTTATTTCTTCTTGGTGAATTACCCCTTTTATTAATGTATAATGTCCTTCCTTGTCTCTAGTAACAGTTTTGCTTTTAAAGTCTATTTCATCCACTATAAGTATAGCTACACCAGCTTTTTTTTTGTTACTGCATGGGTGGAATATCTTTTTCCAACCTTTCACTTTCAATCTATTGGTATCCTTGAGTCTAAGGTGAGTCTCTTGCAGACCTAATATATATGGCTTGTGTTTTCTTATCCATTCCTCCAGTCCGTGTCTTTTGATTGGTGAGTTTAATCCATTAACATTCAATGTTATTACTGTAAAGGCAGTTCTTATTTCACCCATTTTGACCTTTCGGTTTTATCTGTCATATTTGATTTTCACCACTCTTTTGACACTTTTAGTTTCTTTTACCAATATAATCTTCATTTCTAGACTCTCTTCCAAGCCTCTCTCTCCTGTCTTTTCTTAAAAATATGGAATGCTTCACGAATTTGCATGTCATCCTTACACAGGGGCCATATTAATCTTCTCTGTATTGCACTAATTTTAATATATGTTCTGCTGAAGCAGGCACTTTTTTGTACATTCATTTTTAAGGCTAATGGAACGTTTTTACATTTGGCTTATTTTGTAAATGGTTTAATCAACATATTTAAGATGTGGTGTATTAATGAAATAATCATGTTGGGACTCTCATGTCTCTTAATTTTTAAGGAACAATCGCATTTCATCATATAAAGAAATAGCTTTAGGAAGCAGATGTGGCTCAAGCGATTGGGCTCCTGCTTGGAGAGGTCCCTGGCTTGGTTCCCGGTGCCTCCTAAAGAAGATAGTGAGCTGGCGCAACGGGCAGGCATGGCAAGATGACTCAGCAAGATGACTCAACAAGAGACACAAGAAGAAAACCATGAGTGACTTAGCAAAGCAAGCAGTGGAGATGGATCAAGCAATTAGGTGCTTCATTCCTACATAGGAGGTCCTGGGTTCAATTCCCGGTGCCTCCTAAAGAAACAAGGAAGATGAACAGACACAGCAAATGTAAACAACAAGGGGGTGGGGAGAAATACATAAATAAAACAAACCTTAAAAAAAAAAGAAATTGCTTTAAATATGGTCAGGAATAGTAATTGGTTATGAAGTTTCTAATGCATTGGGACTTCTGTTTAAACATGTGCTCTAACTGGATAAATGCTACAGTGTCAATATTAAGAATGCAGGCTTGTTGGGTAGGTCAAAAGCAAGTGTGTTTTAGAGGAAAAGTACAAGTATATGTGCCCAATTATATGGCAATAGGTAGAATTTTTTTTCCTTACCCTATCTGGAATAAAAAGAATAAAAAAGTAAGGAATATTCTGGGGAAACAAGTAAAGGGATAACAACAGAGAACACTGTGCAAATCAGAGCACTGTATGATATGCAGCTAGCTGAGCCAGAGAGTCCATCTGTGTCCAGTGCACATCCAGAATCAGTGTGTGATATACACTTAGCTCTGGCCTGTGTCAAGTGCACACATAGAATCAGTGTGTGATATACACTTAGCTCTGCCAGCAAGTCCATCTGTGTCAAGTGCACACCTAGAATCAGTGTGCCATACGTACTTAGCTCTGTCAAGTGAATCCATGTCAAGTGCACACGTAGAATCAGTGTGTGATATGCACTTAGCTCTGTCCAGCGAGTCCACTTGTGTCTCCTAGCCACAAAACAGTGAGCCAATGAATTTCTGTTGTTTAAACCAGCCCATTGTATGGTATTTATTTTAACAGCCAGGAAACTAAAACGCATGCCTTTACTTTCCACTTGTTTAGACATTCCATTTCAACCTAAGGTTCGCCTGCAACCTAATTTCCAAATTTCAACATGCCAGTGTTAGGAAATGCTGGAGTTGAGGTTCTCTCCTAGCTTCAATGTCCCAATAGCTCTGAACATGCCCTCGTGCGTGCTATCTATGGATTACTTACAGGTTGATGGAAGGGGGCACCACTTTTATCCACAGAAGCAACTGGGCCAGTGGCAGCAGCCTCTGTGTCCAGCACAAATGGACCTTTGGGCTGAGAAAATGCCTTCTACCATCTATTCTTAAGTCCTTAACTGGGAAAAGACCATCCAGGTAGAAATTATCCAGACATGGTGATTTAGGATGAGACAAAAAAGATAAATACATAAAATTCAAGTCAGCTTACCAAGTAGTTTCTGATGTTGGGAGATAAGAAATTCCAGCTTTTCTTTGGGCTCAGAAATTTTCTCTAATTAGACAGACTCCCAAATCTGCTCGTACAGATCTACTGCTCCCCTGAGCTGCAGTTTACATGTCCAGGGCCTCTGTGGCTCCTGCACTGTTGGACTTCAATTTATCAAGTCCGAATCCAAGTCACCACCTCCCCACAACCTGCTCTCCTTGTTCCATCACTACTCTTTGTTCTTCTCATCTTGTAAGCCGATGCCCCAGCACTCATGTTGGATTCTCCTTGCCCTTAATCTGCTACCAATGTCCTGACCCTTTTCATTTGCATTCTCCATCAGGTTTGGGGTCTTCTCTGTTTCTTTTTCCCTCCAACAACCACCTCACCAACCCTTGCCACTAAATCATTGGAGTCCCAGTGGCCATGCCATGCCTCTGCTCTAAAACTGGTGTTTGCCTCAACAACTGTTCCTGCTGTTAAGACCCTCTGTCTCAGTAGATTCCTCCATTTCCATTTCCTACTGCCCCGTAAACCACTGTTCATGCCGACCCTGTGCACAGCCATTTAAGGCCAGTCTTTGTCTCTAATACTTCCTTCAGCTTCTCCTCCCACATTAACGCCCAAATGTAAGCCTCCTGTTAAAATCCCTGCCTAAATCTCCTAAAATCTCAGAAACTGCTTCTCTCTCCTGCTTCTAAACTCCATTTCTATGTAGGCCTCACCCCACCCAGTATGAAGCTCACCTGTTGTTTTCCTGGAAGAATGGACGTTACCTATGGGCCCTTACACCTCTTTTCTCTTCTCCCTTCTCTGTCTACTCAATTTTCACCCTCCCCCCCCCCAAGCAGGGGACATAAAAAGAGATAAATAATACCCTTGAGTTGTAGTTGTAGTTTGAGCTCCTCCAGATTCCAGCCTATGCCTCCCACCCCCACTCCAAACTTTGCCAATTATCCTCACAATTACAGAGGGTCAAGAAGATTTAGGCCAAGTCATTCAATATGCCCAGTGTGCCTTTCTGAAAGGCCCAAGTAAAATCTGGAGACTTTCTTATTAGACACCTCTACAGGGAAGTGGGGTAGGAGTGGGATACGGAATGACTGGTGTATTTAAACGTTAAGTCTAGTAACAGACAAACTAAGGTATTGACCCTAGGGGGTCGTCACACTGCAGAAGGTTTGCAAAGACGGCCTCATTCCGCCTAGGGTGGGGCGCACTGTCCCATTCTCCCATCAAAGCTGCGCATTTGGGGGCACTGCAGAGCACTCTCGCTCCAGGTGGGAACACCGCTTCCGAAAGCCCGTGGTTTAAGGGTGTATCCGAGAAGCAGATCTTCCTTGAGATGCGACTGCAGTAAAAAGCCGGGCGGCTGGAACTTGGCTGCGGGGAGAACGCGGGGGCGAGGGGAGACGGCGAGAGCCGCGCGCGCAGGGCGGAGGCCGGGAGCCGCCGCTAGGAGGTGCCGCGAGCGCGCCGGCCCCGCCCGCCGCCGGAGGAGGGGTGGGCGCGGGGCCCCCCTCGGCCAGACCCCGAGCCCGCCGCGTTCAGCAAAGCGAGGACGGCGAGGACGGCGGCCAGCAGAGCGCGGAGACGCGCGGCCCAGCGCCCGGCTGTCGCCGAGGAGCCGCCGCACGCTCGGATCTGGGCTGCACCTGGGGGGCGTCGGGCGTCGCCCCCGCGGTGTTCGGCGGAGCCCCGGCCCCGGCCCCCTGAGAGCGCCGGCCGCGCGCAGGCGATGTCGGCCGGAGCCCGCTGCCCGCCAGGGGCGAGCCGGGCACTGCCGCTCGGCGCGCCGCTCTGGTGCCTCTCGGCCGCCCTGGGGCTGCTGTGGCCCCCCGCCTCCCGGGCGTTCAACCTGGACGCGGAGAAGCCCACGGTGTACAGCGGCCCCGCGGGCAGCTACTTCGGCTACGCTGTGGACTTCCACGGACCTGATGCCCACACGTAAGTCGCCCCTCGCAAACTCCGCGCAGAGGCACCGGCCTCGGGTCGGTTACTGCCCCTCGGCGGCCGGCGGCCGCGTCTCTGCTCACAGCCCCGGGAAACCTGGCCCCCGCGCCTCGGTCCGCCGCCCACTTCGGGCCCCCAGCCCGTTGCCCAACGCCAGCCACCCCTCTCTCCTTCCCTGCTAGATTTGCCCCGTGAGGTCTCTGAGCTAGAGACATGCCATTGGCGTAGGATATGCAAGCCTTGGGCAGTTCCTTGTACACAGACTTCACACAAATGAGAGAAGGGAAGGGATAGATCGGCCGGTTAAACAACGAGGGCAACAGGGTCTGTTTATACAGAGCTTGCAACAATCCAGTGTCTGGGTGCAAGTGCTGCTTTAAGAAGCCAGGCTCTGTTCTCTCTCTTCTCTCATCTCACTTTATTCTCCTAGCTCCACCTAGAGAAGACTCTTCTACCACCCTCCCTCTTCCAAACCAGGTTTCTGATGCTGGTAGGTTTCCAAGAGGAAATCAAGTTTGACAGTTGGTCCCTATCATGAATGCTTTCTTGCCCTCCACTCTTCCAGGGCACATGCTGCTCCAAAGGCTACATTTCATTTTCACCCTTTTATGGTTCTCAAGGAGTGACTTTCTCCAATCCTTTTGCAGAGTGAGTGTCTTGGTGGGGGCACCCAAAGCCAACACCAGCCAGCCAGATATTGTGGAAGGAGGAGCTGTCTATTACTGCCCTTGGCCAGTGGAGGGGTCTGCTCAGTGCAAGCAGATACCATTTGACAACACCAGTAAGTGATCTTTGTCATTCTGAACTGTGAGTCCTGGTTTTCAAAGAACCAGGGCCATCCTGTAGTCAAATTACCACATTCTTTGTATTCATTTGGGCTCTCTGATTTGTCTGTGCTGTGTAAGCCTGAGTGAAGGTGAGGAAAATGTTTAGTAAACTTTAGAGAGGGAACAATATCTTGACCTTTAGTATTTGGATGCATCCTAGTAACTTCTTAATGTCTGAAATGAACATTTCCAAGGTGACTGGATGCTTTGGAGAAGTACAAACGTTACAATCTAACCTTGGCCATGGAGAGAATTTCATTGCTTCTTAAGGACAGATCTGGGAAAAGACAGATGCCTACCATTTCTAGTAGTGCCCCAACTCCAAGACAAGTCTCAGCTGCTGCAGCCCCAGACTTTACTCCTTGTTGCTGTTTAATTCTTTACAGAATGAAAGAATTTTCTTTCAAAATATTGGACCCTGGATACAAACTAGTACAGGCAGAGTGTCGATAGATTACATTCATTTCCAAAATCCCTAGACAGATGTTTCTTATTTAATTAAAGAGAAAATACATTTTAAATGATTCAGGCTGGTTACATTTTCTCTTTGGGTCCTGGGAAAATAATTTAAACGTAATGTTTTTAAAAACATTAATATTGAATGTTTTAATTTGTACTGCCAAAATTTTATGAATTCCAAAGATATACATTATTAGAAAGCAAATATCTCATTTTCAGAGAAATGTGATTATGTCAACTCAAATACTGTTTTTATGAACAATCATTTAAAATACCATTTGTACTACACAATTATTTGTGATAGCATTCTTGACTTTTTAAATATTTTTTATTGTTACATTAGTGTATGTTTAGAATACATATAAAATATCCCTTTTTACAAAATTTTGGCAAAATTGGATGGATAGTGTTTACCTGCTGTTTTAACTAATTTGTATATTTTATTTCAAAGGAAAAAATAATTTCCACTCTATGAATATGGAAATCATTTCAAAGAAAAAAGTGCGATGCAAGTATTACCTTGAATTTTGACCAAATTAGGAAAGCATTTTATAAAAGCTTCTAAAAGCCATATTTTTCTCATCCATATGTATATGGTCATGGTAGTTTTTTACCATTTTATCAAATAGTATAGTTATTTCTAATCACTTATTATAAGATTTAACTTTTACAATGGGTTATTAGAAACTAGAAACATTAAGCACTGTAATGTTACTTTGTAAAGGAAATCCTTCAATTAGTTGTTTTACCAGTACTTAAAATGCCTTGTGGTTGCTGACCTCTATCTTAAAAATCAGCTTCCTGAATAACAAGAATTAGTCATTTAAACATAAATGTAATGCTATGTTAATAATCTATGGTTAACTAATTTGTATTTTTAAAAAGTATTTTAACCTTAGACCTTGAAATGAAGATATAGTTGGTATTATTCAAGTTTACGTTAAAGAAAACAAGTATTTAAAAATTTAGACATTTTTATGGGCTTTTTTTTTTTTTTTTTTTTTTTTAATACCAAGAAGTAATGTATAATCATAGAAATGAATGCAATAATCTTCTGGAACATTTTTGTAACATAAAAAATCAGGATCTAGTTAGTATGTTCTTCCTTCAATAAAGGGAGGACCAATATCTGATCAGATAAACCCCACCCCAATACCTTTCTAAGTACTGATCCCAGTATATGCCATGGTTCAGTGGCTGACTGCCAGGGAATCCAAACATCAGTCTGACTTTTTAAAATCTGACCACTCCCCACTAAGAATGTCCAATGTTAAGTTATAAATAGGTGGTACTTTTAAAAATTTCATTCTAAAACTGTTTTCTGGAGCCTTGAGTTCACTTTCCCACAGAGAACTAATGATGAAAGATTGTGCTTTGGTTTCCAGAATAACCAAAGGAATGCACTTAACCCTTATTGTAGCTGAGTTACACTTGCAATGAAATAGAGGGAACAAACTAGTACAACCTTGGCAATTAAATAAAGAGGAAAATAATAAGAAGGTTGGGAAAAGGTTAGTTTTAATTGGAGAAGGATGAGGGTGAAGGGTGTCTTTTGCACGCTTTGAGGAAGACGTCTGGGTATCTGCAGATTTAGATATTTATGCTGCAGAGCCCACACCATATCTTGTTTTACTTTCAGCTATATGCTTTTTTTTTTTCCTCGATAGACAGATATAGTCTTCCTACCATTGTAGTTACCAACTGTAATTGCAGTGATTGGGGATTCATAAATGGAGCAAAGTGAGAGGAAGAAATAGGGAGAGAAAAAGATGTTCCTCAAATAATTGAGCAGGTATTGAAGAAAAAGCAAGGCAGTTTATGAGAAATGAGTGGTCTGTGCTGGAATGAATGAAACAGTAAAGATTGGGCAATTCCTCTTAGAGCAGGCGCGAATAGCTGGGAGAGGAAACCCCCATGCCAGCCGTCAGTGGGTTCTGGCTTGCTGCTGGGAGAGGCCTGAGGAAGGCAGCATGGGTGTTTGAGGCAGAGTGGGCATCATCGTCGCCAGTCGCCTCGCATGCCCTGAGACAGTGGGGCTGGCGGGGGCAAGTCCAGCAGAAGCTGGCGTAGCTATTTCCCATGAGAATATTGGTTTTGTGGGCAGGCCTCGCTGGCTCTGGGTCTTTCTGTCAGTGTAGCCAGGTGCCTAATACTTATTGATCACCTACTATGCAACAGTCACTTTATATTCACTAATTCTCATCTGTAAAACAAAACCCAATAATGAGGAGACTGGCACTGAAGGTGTTAAAAGGATGTGTCCCAGACCAGACAACGGTGAGCAGGGTTGGAAGAGCAACCTGCTTCCTCCCAGAAATGGGGGTGGGATGGGCCCCCACAGAGTTCAGGATGGGCACTGGGTCTCCTGCAGCCTGGCACTACCCCCAACTTTAGCTTTACAAATTCTAACTGAAATGATCCTCTGGAGAAGACTGAAGGGGAAAAGCAGTTTTTGTGGAAGTGGGTGGAAATCAGGGTTGTAGCGGTAGCCTTTATCGTGACTTACGGGGTTTATATGCCCTGGTTTTCTAAAGCTCCCCAACAGACCCTCAGGGTCCCCATCATTTGACTTCTGAGCAACCCTCTGCCCAGTGCCAGCAATTTATGGTTTCCCCCCCAAAAAAAACAGTTTCTCTGTTTGACAAAATAGTGGCTCTGAGTGGCAGACTCCCAGCAAACTGGCATCCATGGGCACACAGCCCCGTGTAAAGAGGCGTGCTCTCCCGTTCTCTCCACCCGCTTCTGCTGCTATACCTGGATCCGCCACGTCCTGAGTGAATGTGACCTTTTTCGGAAGCTGCTGCTCCTGGCTCAGGCACCGGGGGTGTCGGCAAGGCTCTGTTGTGCTGTGGTGGCCACGCAGTTCTCCTCCCTGCCCCTCGAGGGCACAGGCCAGGCCATAATCTGGTGTCGGAATCTGGCCGGTGATTCGGCACTTCAGTTTATTTAAGGTCATCTACCTTTTTAAGAAACTCTTTTAGTTTGAGAAAAATGATTAAGTAAATATTATTTACGATATTTTTACCTTATGGATTTTTTTCTTACTACTTCTCATGATAAATGCAAAAACAGAGGCATAGCTCAGCACTTCAAATGCATGATACTGTTAAGCCCTGAGTGTGGCAAAGGAAGCATTAGGGAAGCATATGGTGGGGGGAGGTGCAGGGGGCAGATCGTTTTCCTGCTCTGTGCAAAATCAAGCGGTTCCAGAAAAGCCTGTCTCTCCTCTCCTTTCTGTCTTTCCTCTTACTTCATAGAGGGACAGTCCTCCCATCTCCAATTTGATTTCTTGCACTTTTGCCTCAGGAACTCTCCCAACATGCCCCACGTCTTCAACAACTTAAAACATCACGCCTCTCATTTCTAAGTCTGTTCCAGAGTCATTTCTTCTTTTTCCACATTTTCCAAACAAATTTGTAGATTAAATAAGGATTTCTCGGTTACACCCCTCCTGCTAAAAGTGAAGGAGAATAAAACAAACACCTCACTTTTGGAATAATGATAGGGCAAATTGCAATAATAGGAACAAAAGTATGCTACACAAATATTTGATTATTTTAGATGTTTGTTTTAGTCTCCTAGGTTGCTGAAAGCAGAATGCCAGAAATGGCCTGGCTTTACAAGGGGGCGTTATTAGTTTACAGGCTTACAGTTCTGAGGCTAAGAAAAACGTCCAAACTAAGGCATCATGAGGTGATGCTTTCTCCCTGAAGACCGGCTGCTGGCGATTCTTGGCTTCTCTGCCATGTGGCAAGGCACACAGCAGCACCTGCTGGTCTCTCCCTCCTCTCCTGGGCCTTGTTACCTCCAGCTTCCTGCTTCCGTGGCTTTCTCTCTGCTTCTGTGGCTTTCTCTCAGTCTCTCTCTCCAATTTCATCCTGTTATAATAGGACTTCAGTAAGAGGATTAAGACCCACCCTGGGCCACTCCTTAATGGAAGTAACTAATTCAAAACGTCCCACCTACAATAAGTCCACACCCACTGGATGGACCAGCTTTAAGAACATGATTTTCTGGGGTACATACTGTCTCAAACTACCACAAAGTTTAAATGAAATGCTTTGGGGAGAAAGATAATGACATATGCTAATTAATCATGTTACTCATCAGGCATCAGGCGCTGGAAACAAATGAGGGGAAAGCAGCTGGGAACCACTCTCATTTAGGGATTCATAGAAAAAGTGAACCTGAAGAGGTGGGAGGTGTCAGTGAGGCTGCCAGGATGTGCCTGGCCTTCATTTATGATCTTTGTTAAAAAAGCAAAAATTAAAAAAAATTTAAACTTAAAATGGAAGGCAATTGGTTAGCCTTCAAAAAGCTTTGAATGGTAAAGTTGTTGTTGGAATTGCATTTTAGCTCAGAGACTGGAAGCCCTGTTTTGGGGTCTGTTTTATTTTGTGCTGAGTGAGCCCACAGTAAGCAGCAGCTTAAAGCATCTGGAGCCCTGAGGGGTACAGGGCTGTTTTCTGATACTATTGGGTGTGTCCTTTTTCTCATGTACGGCTGGGAAGCAGATTGGCCACATGTCTTGCTTTCCAGAAAGAAATAAGTTCTTGTTCAGGAACAAAGAAAAGAAAAATGTAGGTCAGAGCTACGCACGTAATTGACAGTGGAAACAGCTCTAGGAGACAGAAGTCAGGAGCAGCAGCAATTTGTGCTCTAGTAAGTTCAGCTGAAAGGAAAAAAGAAAGACGACAGCCCAAGGACCACCTTTAAGTATAGATAATGTCGAAATTAAAGTTTCGTTACTCGGAAATATATATATATCAGTGGGAAGCTTTCTCCGCTGGGTGACGGCCCTGATTCACCGGCTGCGATGGCGGCTCGGGTTGGCGACCGAGCCCAGGGGCTCTCCTCGCCGCAGCCCTGCGGCTGGCTTCTGTGCTAGAGGCAGCGTCTGCACAGCGCCCAGCGGTGGGGGAAGCAATCAGAAAAAGAAAGGCCTTGGGGCTCCCGCTAGGAATGGGGCGCAGACCTGCGCTCCAGCTAGTGAGAAGCATGCGTGCTCAGTGTGCGCAGTCTTCCGAGGAGCTGGGGGCTGTGCTGGAGCTCCCGGGCCTGGGCAGGAACGTGCTGTGCAGCAGAAAACACTCTGAAAGGAAATTCTAAATGAAATCCTTGAGTTCACTGAAGTGTTAGAGGACTAGCAATGACAGACAAAGCCCAGAAGTCTCTCTTGGAAGAGGGCAGTCCCAGAGGCCCTCCTCAGCCTGGGGTGTGACGGCGAGTCATTTAGGAGTGGCCTAAGCACAGGCACTGAGGTTCCAGGATTCCGGAGACCAGGGATGTTTTCAGGCACACTTCCATGTCCAACAGCGCATGTAACTCGTGCCGGACTATCTGAATCAGCAGGAAGAGACCGGACGCTGGCATGGCAGTGTCCACGGCCTCCTGGACGAAGAGACAGCTGTGTGCGGGGTCTGCACTGGAGTGAGCTGCGGAAGCTGAGCGTGCTGGGGAAATTCATGGGCTGTTTATGCTACTGTCCGTCCACAGGACTGGATGGAAGAGGCAAAATTGTGGGGGCCTGGAAGATGGAGTTGATAGGGCCAGAACTCCATGTAAATCCATGAACACCCCTAAATTTCACAGCGTGAATTGGCATTTAGTTCTTGGTCCCTTATGTTAAAAGACTTTTTTCTGTAGGACACCATGAGCCAGGGACATGTTATACCGTCAT
This sequence comes from Tolypeutes matacus, assembly GCA_026826555.1. Classification (NCBI taxonomy): domain Eukaryota; kingdom Metazoa; phylum Chordata; class Mammalia; order Cingulata; family Chlamyphoridae; genus Tolypeutes; species Tolypeutes matacus. The sequence continues at coordinate 428,764 of JAKSZT010000049.1, read as the reverse complement.
TTCAAGATGCCTCTGGGTGCCCTGCTCCACTTGGCCCCGCCCGAGCTTTGTGACTATGCGGTGGAGCAGAGATGCCTCTGTCTTCACCAGTTAAGCTCGTCCACACACTTGTCAGCAAAATCGTTGACGCGGGCAGGTGAGAAGCTCTTAGCGGGTGAGGCGGACAGTGAAGCCCCTGCAGCATTTCCCGTCTCTCCTATGGAGACTGGTGTTTTGAGATAAAAAACTCCATGACAGGTAAGTTTGGAAGTGGCCACGTTCTTGCGCCTCCCTGGGATTTGCCATACCCTTTCCGCTAGGGCAGGCATCGGGGATCCTCAAGCACTGAAGGCCGGGGACTGCAAGGCGGAGCTCTCGTGACGGTCACTCCCAGGCACGCTGGGCTTCGCGTGGTGCCGAAGGGCCGCGGGGCGCTGGCTTCCTAGGCGCGGCTTGCGCTCAGGTCCCGCTGTGTGTCCGCCCGGGGAGGGCTGTGGACGCTGCCTGTGGGTCGCAGCCTCCCCCGAGGGCCAACCCGCTTGAATAAGTAGCGCTCGAGTCTCGCAGGTCCTGTTTTGGGGATACTCTGAAGCGGGGTTCTCTGCTCCAGTGCCCACCCCTCCCTGGAGACTGGGGCGACCCCGAGTGGACCTGCGGCGCAGCCGGCTTCGGCCCGGCCCCGCTGCCGACGTCCCCCGCAAATGGCTGCTTGGGCGGATGGATTGAGGGATGCTTGGTACTGAGGTCCGGAGGGAAATAAAACCCGGCGGCAGGAGGGAGCGCAAACACAGCTCAGATGCGATAGGGATAGGGAGGCAGGTCTGTACAGCCTCCTCCTGAAACCCAGCCGCATCCTGTCCTTAGAGTCGGAGACGCACGGCAGCGGGGCTGCTTGCTGCGTCCCCGGGCTGGGGGAGCACGGAAACCGCGGCTCTGGCCAGAGGCGTGCCCGCGGGGGCACCACGCGCCCTCCTTTCCCAGCGTCACGGGAGACCGGCACTTGACCCTAGGAAGTGTGCCCACGCGTGGGAAAAGCTGGGGCGTGAGGAAGGCGCTGCAGGGACGCTGCTGCGTTTGGGGCGGCGGGAGGGTGCGGCAGGGTCCTGCGGGGTCATCGCCTGGCGTCGCCGCTCCTGCGTTTCAGCAAGAACGCCTGCTTTAGGCTGAGTTGAGGTGGCCAGCCGGAAGGCAGGGACGCCGTCGCCCCCCTGAGTGGCTGAGGCAGCGGCCCCGCGGCCCGGCAGAGGGGGGCGAGGTGGATGGGAGGAGGCCAGGGAAGAGCCGGGCGGGGCCGGTGGGGGCTGTCAGGGTGCCCAGCCCCGGGAAGGGTTCTCTGGCCTGCACGCTCACCTGCTCAGCAGCGATAAGCCCCACAGTTTAAAACAGGTTTTTAAGGAAGTGGTTTGGCCAAGCTGGCAGAGAGGGAGGGCAGCAGTTTCACAAGAGAAATGATTCAGGGTGTGTAGGAAGGCTGTGAGTGAGACCCAGTGGGGCTGGAACGTTTCCCGGCGTGGAAAGGAAGGCTGCACCTGGACATCACCTGTGCACTTGGGTGGGCCGTGGAGAGCTGATCTATTAGGTGAGGACAGGAGGATTCTTCAGTGGGTGTACCTGTGTGCATACATATTAAAGCAAATCTCATATGTATCGACTATTCATTTAATCAGAATATCATATTTCTTGACCATTTTAAGGAAAAATGAATTAGTCAAATATTTTCCTTAAACACTTGAAAACTGGTTTTGGGATATTGGAGTCATACTTGCGGAAGTTTTTCTGTGACATAATCATTGATCCAGGTGTTTTTCATGGATTTGTTTCTTCTGGAGAAGTTCCGAGGCCACAGCTCTTTCATTTTGAGCTTTACACGAGTACCTGTGTTCTCAGAGGCACATAGTTTCAATGAGAATGGAACTTTTGCAGCATAAATTTGGCTATGGTAAGGGTTATAAACAACTTTTTAAAGGTTTCTCTTACCCTTTTATGATTAAAGGCGTCTGGACAATCCTGCAACAGGTTTAAGAAAACCCCTGAGGGGATGCAGTAAAGTGATGACCGAGGTTGCAGGGACACCGAGCGCCTTCAGTGCTAGGTCCTGGCTTCATCGACCGTCTTCAAAACCCCTCACCTTCCAAAGCGCTGGTCGCTCCTGCGTCGCTCCCCTTCTCCCTCCACGGGGGTCCAGCGCACCTCTTGTGACCCCTCCCCTCGCTAGGCGGGACGGCTGGGGAGCCTGCCCGTGGCCGCTCTGAAGCGCATGTCCCCGTGGAGAGGGACCGGCACGCGCCGGCCCAGAAGCCAGCGCTGCCAGGTGAAGGGACAAGGCTCAGAGCCCACAAAGGCTAACACCGCCTAAGTTTCCTGGGCCGGCCTTGGGAATGTTTTATTTTAGCTTCCAATTCTTCGTTTTCAGCGCCGCGATGCCCTGTGAAAGCTCAGCCGGCGCAGAGCGCCCTGAGTGGGGTGCCAGCGGCTCCGGGGCGCGCCAGCAGCGGCGTGCGGCCTGCGCACACTCGTCCCCAGCCACACCCAGGGGGACAGCCGACAGGGCACCTGGAAGAACTTTGGCGTTGGTCTGTGGCTCGGCATGTACCGAGGGCCTCCTCGCTCTGTCCAGTTCCAGAAGCAGGAGGAGCAGAGCCGGCGGGCGTGCAGGGCCGGCCAGGGACAACAAAGGCGGCGGCGAGGCGGGCAGTCGCCTGCGCGTGATGGACGCGGGCTGGCCGGCAGAGCCCCGCGTGGCACCTCTGCCCACAGCGAAGGGGTGGGCTCGGTGAGGGGCGTGGGAGCACTGGCTTTTCAGACTGAAAGGCGAAGATGTCTACGTCACATCCTGTACAAGAATAAACTGCGGGCAAAGTCCCCATACGTAAAGTAAAAGGCGGGCAAGAATTGAGAGAAGTTATTGGCAACATGTATGTGGGGGAACTCCATACTCAGAATATTAGAAGAATTCTTGCTAATCAGTAAAACTTGACAGCCAAATGAGAAAATGAGCAAAGGATACGAACTGTCAATTTACAGAAGAAAAAGCGAATGGTCCATAAACTTGAAAAGATCAATCTTACCAGGAATCGGGGAACTACCCAGGCTGCCTGCTGTCAGGGCAGGCTGCTCTGGGCTGCTGCGGGGAGCAGCTGGGGCCTCTGGTGGGACAGGCATGTCATCGTTCTCCACGGCCCAGAGAGACCCCGTACCTGTGCAGGTGGAGGGAGGTAAAGGGTGCTCTTGGCCCATGTCTGTAGTAGTGGGAACAACTGAAAATGGCTAAATGTCCATATGTAAATGGAATGCCCAATAAAATAGAGCTGGTTATTCCACGGATACAAGCTGGTGCAGAAGTTAGAAGGAACAAGTGACAGCTTAAAGTACGTGTCGCGGCATGGAGGTCTCTCACAAACAACACGGTACAGACTGCTACACACAGAGACTACAAAGCAATATTTTAGCTAAAAGGAACATGCAAAAGAAAACTGTCTCAGCGCTTGGCAAACTGCAGCTAACGCTGGCCGGCTGCCTGTTTTTGTGTGGCCTTGAGCTGAGAGTGGTTTTCACATTTCTCAATGGTAGGAAACCATTTTTAAAAGAATAATGTTTCATGGCATGTGAGAATTGAATGGCACCTAGATTTCAGGCCCGTAATGAAGAGTCACGGGGACCAGCCGTGCCTCGCCTCTCACAGGCTGCCCGTGCAGCACTGGGCCCCTGGGACACGGGGCCCTGCAGGTGCGAAGCCTGAAGCTTGGCAAGACAGGTTTGCCATCTCTGTTCTATGCCGGTGGCCACTGGAGCATTTTACAAGTGCCTGAAGCCACAAGCAGAATTCCTGAGGGCTACTCCATCTGGAGGAGGGGAGGAGGGAAATGGAAGGGCTGTCAGTGGGAGCTTTGATGTTTGTAGATGTGGAAAGAGCTTTACAATTCCCAGTTCTAGCTGGGGATACAGATGTTTGTTATCTTAGTCCTTGTACTTTGCTGTACTCTTAAATAACCTCAGAAAAGCTAAAAAAAAAGAGCCATATTTTGTAGACATTATTCTATGCCAATACATACAGATCTATTTTGTGTTTTAACAGCTGCATAGTAGTCTATTTTAATAGCTAACAAATCCATTTTTGAATCCTGTATATATGAACATTTAAGTTCCAGTTTTTTCACTGTTACACAACAATACAGCAAATAGCACCATATTGCATCTTCAAGCATTTGTTATTTCCATTGAGCAAAATCCTAGAAGTAGAACTCCTTGGACAAGAAAACATACTTTTAAAATGTTGATGCATATTGCCACATGGCCCTTCAAAAATGAAGCTTTCCTCTTGAAGCAGAGTGGATATTATTCTTGCCAAACTGGCAGGTGGCAAGTATGAAGTCAATATTGTTTTTATTTGGGCGTCAGGGTCTTTCCATGAATTCACAGGCCGTTTGATTTCTTCTTCTCAGGTCTTTCTAATGGCCTTTGTATTGAATTTTAGCCTTTTCCCTATTTATTTGGGAGCTCTTTTACATATTAAATCTAGTTATCCTAGCAAAAATTTTCACCTGAATTTTATTAGCTTGGTTGGCACTCTTTTGCCACTGAGCAAACCTTAAACTGCAGTAAAGCATGTGCTGTTGCTTGCTCCCTGGTTGGAAGTGCACTGAAGACCCCTGGGAGCGTCCTCTCCAGAGTGGTTCCGGGCTGGCAGCCTTGGGGCAGCACCTGCCCCCTGTCCACTCGAGAGGGTGTGAGCCCTGATTGGAGTGCCCTGCCCCCAACAGACAGCCCTCTGGTGCTACACCTAGGAAGGGGTTCACACAGGGGCTGCCTGGGAGATGGGGATCAGGAGGCTGGGATGTGGGACAAGGGGGCTGGGTGTGGAGGCCAGGGGGCTGGACGTGGAGGCCAGGGGGCTGGATGTGGAGGCCAGGGGGCTGGGACGTGGAGGCCAGGGCGCTGGGACGTGGAGGCCAGGGGGCTGGACGTGGAGGCCAGGGGGCTGGACGTGGAGGCCAGGGGGCTGGA